>PJEM01015649.1:0-29153 GCA_004023845.1 Helogale parvula
GGTGCTGGCTGCACCAGGCCTGGGCCCCCTTCCCCTCCATGCTGGCTTCAGCAGAGGACACCCCGACCCCCGGGGCCAGAGTTGGACCCTGGCACTGGCTCAGCTCTCTCTCCTTTCCCAGGGGCTCTGCTTACGCCAACACTATCTCCCACATCCTGCAGACCATCTTCCTCTTTCTCTACATTGTGCTGAAGAAGCTGCACCAGGAGACGTGGGCAGGTGCCTGGGGCCACCCTGCCCTTGGGGGCCTGAGCAGACCTGCAGCAGGCAGGACCCCCCCTGGGTGTGGGGTCTTCATTCAGCAGGTGGACGGAATGCCCGGTCAGAGCCCCGTTGGAGGAGCCTTGTCTCAGGCCTCCCTCCCCTTTGCTCTACCCCTCAGCACCCCTACCCACAAAGGTCCCAGGCCCCCCATCCAATGTGACAAGGCGCAGAGCCCTGCTGGGGGCAGCCCCAGGGAGCTTTCTGGCCGGCTTCCTGATCTCAGGTAAAACCCTAGGTGTCAACAGTGGGCTGAGTGCCCGACATTTCTGACCCCAGTTACTCCACAACACCTTATAATCCCCACTTTATTTACATGGAGGAGATGGAGTGAGGTTAAACAGTTAGCTCAGAACCACAGAGGCGGTGCATGGTGGGGCTGGACTCGAACCCGTGTCTGTGTACTCCCGGGTCAGGTTCTGAGATTTTCTGCCTCCTGAAAGTTAATTCTGTAGACTGTGGGATCCACTTGCAGGCATTTCCAGACCAGCCATCTTGACGGGGCCTCATTCACAGGGCAGGGAGTCCTGTGCGGCCACTCTGCTCTCCATGTCTGCACAGCCCTATCTGCCCCGAGAATCCTTTGACCTTGACCTCATGCCATCCTCCCAGCAACCCCTCTGGGGCATCGGGGCAAAGAACTCAGATTTTCGGATGAGGGAATGGAGCCCAGAAAGGGCAGGGTAGTTGCCCAGGATCCCGTGGTGTCATAGGTGGAATGGGGGACCTTCCCCCACGCCTGAGACTCCCAACCCAAGGCGCCCGGTGGTGCACCTTGCGCCAAATGCAGAAGGCCTGGGCGTGCTGGGCGGCCCGGGGTGGGCGGAGTCAGGGGCTCGCAGGGGCTCTGGCTGTGGGTGCGCGTGCGCGATGGGCTCCCTGCTCAGCACTTGAGTGGGGCTTCTGTTCCTAGGCTGGTCCGGCCAGTGCCTGCAGGACTGGGGCCCCTTCTTCTCTCTGGCTATCCCCAGCATGCTCATGATATGCATTGAGTGGTGGGCCTACGAGATCGGGAGCTTCCTCATGGGTACGTCTCGGGGAACCTTGTGGGCAGCCCGGAAGCCCCTTCCCAAATGGCGGTTTGGCAGCCTCAGCCAGGTCGGGGCTGTTGCTCTTTCCGGGTTGTGCGTTCCGAGAAGGCCTTGGCTTTTCATGTCACAGAATCCCTGCTCTGCCCAGCACAGGCCTGGATCTGAGCGGGTGCCCCAGAGCGGTGTTCAAGTCAGTGAGGGAAGCGAGGGACCGAACCAATTTGGGTGTGAGCGTGCAGAGGCCAGGCAGGCGTGGGGCGCTCACCTGACACCCATGTGCTCACCGGAGCACCCAGTGCAGAGCCACGCAGCCTGAGAATCAGAAAGTCCTGCACGAGAATGGCCCCTGCGAGAGCTTCTGGTCCAACCCTTGCACCCCATTTACATATGGGCAAGAACAAGAGACTGTCCAGAGTCACAGTGGCAGGGCTGGGACCGAAACGTGGGTCTCTTGA
The DNA here is from genome assembly GCA_004023845.1 of Helogale parvula. Taxonomy (NCBI): domain Eukaryota; kingdom Metazoa; phylum Chordata; class Mammalia; order Carnivora; family Herpestidae; genus Helogale; species Helogale parvula. The sequence goes on from PJEM01015649.1 coordinate 1,748, forward strand.
TCTTGGTCCAGGTCTGTTTTCTCTCCCTCACCATATGCCATGTTACTCCAGGGAGTTCAACTCCAAAGTCAAAGCATACAGGGAACAAACAGCCTGCAAGAAATTCTGCCACAGCTGGGTGGGATTTTCCTGCGAGGCTGAGGATCTCCCAGGAACCCGTTCTGTTGCAAATCTGCCCCACTGGAAATCATCTGCCCCTCTGCCTCCAAAGCAGAGGGGAGTCCTGTCCCACATGTGTGGGGTCACTGCGTGCCTCCCCCACAGGCCTGCTCAGCGTGCTGGACCTCTCCGGCCAGGCCATCCTCTACGAATTGGCCTCCATGGTCTACATGGTGAGTATCTTATGGGGGTACCTTCTCCGCGCCCTCCTGCAGGCCCGGCCTTGCTAACGGCCTGGGGTGTCACAGGAGAGGGGCAGGCTGTCCCCCTAAGGCCATTTCTCTCTCCTGAGGGACCACCCTGAGCCTCCTTGTACCCATTAGGTCCGGGCCCTGACACACACAGGTGACACCCAGCTGCTCCTCTGGGAGTCATACTGAATTCACATGATGTTAGAATTTTTAAATTAACTACTGTAATGTAAATGATGGAAAATAATTGCATATGTTAAAAAAATTAATTGTGCTATATTAAAAAAATAAAATTAAAAATTAAAAAAAAAATTTTAAATTAATTAGTGCCACTTAAAAACGGGGAGATTTTACATCATAATCAGAATTTTTGCATTTTCTTGGAAAACGGGACATTCCATTTAGCAGCGGGCCCACATTGTTGCACACCCCCAGTCCCCGAGAGCTGGGTGATGGCATCTCTCGCGGGGGAAGGGGGGCTCTGCTGAGTCCCCAGAGCTCCCTCCTCTTCTTACAGAGACATGAATTGTCCCATGTCACTGTGTATGCCTCTGGCAGCCTCCTGGGGACATACGGACTGCAACGGGTTTAAGTCTACACTTACAGCACAAATGTATAAGGTGCTTAATTTTACAAAGGGTTTCTACAGAATTTGGTTTTTCTTACAGGGAGCTTTTCTGATATACTTATGACCACATTCACCCCTTAAAAGTGCACTTACGAGGTTTTGGCAACAGTGCCTGTGATGTTTGGTGGAGCGGGTGGGGGCAGACTGAGGGGCTCCCTGAGGGTGTCCCCACCCCATCTCCAACCTCAGCCGTGAATGCCCTCTCTCCTGACGCTGCCTTCCTGCTCTGCTTTCCTCCCTCTGGCCCCGGGATGGAGGCTTGGAGGGCTGCTTCCCCCCCCATCCCCCCCTCGCAGCCCAGGCCTCTTCCTGGCGCAGGACTCAGCCCTTTCCAGGGGTAGGAAGTTGATTCTACTGACAGCCCCTTAACCTCTGATCCCAGATTCCCCTGGGGCTCAGCAGTGCTGTGTGTGTCCGTGTGGGGATGGCCCTGGGAGCTGCAGATATAGTGCAAGCTAAGCGGTCAGTCAAGTCAGCCCTGCTCTGCACAGGTGAGTGGAATCCTCCAGGGGTGGGGGCGGGGCTTGGGAAGTTGGAGCCTGGGGCAGGGGACAGATCTGCAATACCCGGCCCAGAGGAGCCTCAGCTGAGTTGATGCCACCCTCCTGCCACGTCCTCCACCCCCCCCCCTCCCGAGCTGCAAACCTCTCTTGTCCTGCACGCCTTCCCTGCTGCTGTTCGTGGGTTCTCCCAGGGACAGCCACCACTCCCCTTCCTGTGACCCTGTGAAGTCCCTTCCTTCCTCCCCAGGCTTCTCCTTCCAGCTGTCCAGGGTCCCCAAGGTTCTCAGGACCTGCCTGCCCCATCCCCGCCCTCAGGACGAGCCAATCTCTTTCCGCCTCCGGGGCTCTGCTGTCTGAGGCGGATAGATTCAGACTGCTCGTCTGTGGAGGGCAGCGGTTCTCGGGCTTAAGACTATTAGAGTCAGCTGGAAAGATCAGAATCAGCCTGGCAGGCCTCCCCCGCAAGGAGTTTCTGATTCAGTGGGTCTGAGATGGGGTCTGAGAACCTCATTTTCTTTTAATTTTTTTTAAATGTTTATTTTTGAGAGAGAGAGAGTGAGTGAGTGGGGGAGGAACAGAGAAGAGGAGACACAGAATCCGTAGCAGGGTCCAGGCTCTGTCAGCACGGAGCCTGACGCGGGACTCGAACTCACGGACGGCAAAATCATGACCTGAGCTGATGTCCGATGCTTAACTGACTGAGTCACCCAGGTGCCCCTGAGAACCTCCATTTCTATCAAGTTACCAGATGCTGCTGCTGGTCCAGGAACCCCACTTTGAGACCCACAGGAGGAAAGGCATTTCCCATGCTGCCCTGCCTTGCACTGACCTAAGCTGGGCTCCTCCACGGGTTGGGGGGCAAATGCTCTTCCTTTTCTCTTCCAGGCGGCACCTCGCTGGTTGTGGGCATCCTGTTGAGCATCCTGAAAAATAAACTGGGGCATATTTTTACAAATGATGAGTAGGTAATCCGTTTTCTTCAGAAATGTCAGAGTGGCTGGCAGCTGGTCCTCAGAGACTCGTCCCCTGGCCGGCTCAGCGCTAGGTCCAGAGGAAGCAGGAGCAGCCTCGACTTTGCTCTCACCGGGAGGAAGCTAGAGTCAATGCCCCCACCCCACCCCAGACCACGGCCTCCATCACGTGCTGGTCTGTAGACAGGAGGCTGGGTGCGGGGCAGTATAAAATTGTGGGGCTCTCCTGGAGCGTAAGACGACCCACAGACGTGCAGAAACAAGGCTGGGAGTGTCAGGCGTGGGGGAGGGGTAACTACCGCTATTCCAATCATTTTTAGGAAGCAGTAGAACAGGGAGGATGTGGGTCTCAAGAACACAGTCATGTCTCAATGCTCCAGTGAATGTTCTTTTTCCTGTTTCTCCTGCAGAGACGTCATTGCCCTGGTGAACAAGGTCTTGCCGATTTACATCGTCTTTCAGCTCTTTGAGGCCTTCTGTGTGAGTACCGCCCTCATGGGAAGCCTGACTCCCCGGTGCAAGTCCGTGCTCACGGGCGCCCCCTGCGGCCGCGCCGGGCTGTGAGGATTAACTCATTAAACACGTAAAGTGCGGACGCCTGGGTGGCTCAGTAGGTTAAGCATCTGACTTCATGAACTCACGAAGGGTTTGAGCCTCACTTCGGGCTCTGTGCTGACGGCTCAGAGCCTGGAGCCTGCTTCAGATTCTGTGTCTCCTCTGTCTCTGCCCCTCCCCTGCTCATGCTCTGTCTCTCTCTCTCTCAAAGATAGATAAACATTAAAAAATAAGTAAAAATTTAAAAACACGTAAAGGGCTAACTCTATAGTAAGGGCCCAACATAGCTGCTTGGATTAATTCTATTATTATTCAAAACAGTGACCCCCCCTTCTGCAATCTGCAATAAGCCAAAAGAAGCATGCAGATTAGCAAAGACACCTGAAAAATTACACCAGCATCAACTCACACATCTCTTTCCTTCCCCGTGCCTCCTGGCTAGCTGAGGCCACAGCCCCTGAGCCTGCCCCCTACTGGTCAGAAGCTCAACACCAAGCATGCTCTGTGAGTCCACCCAGAATGCAGAGGGACCTGAGTTTTCTGTTCCTTTGACCACTAAACGATGGGTCCCCTTTAGTGCAGACGTGGATGATGTGAATTTTAAAGAGCATGACATAAAAACAAGAAAAACAGTGAAGTCTCGTTTGATTTTTTTTTTAATTAATTATTTTGAGAGAGCGTGCATGGGCACGAGGGGAAGAGGGGCAGAGAGAGAGAGAGTCCCAAGCAGGTTCTGCATTGTCAGTGTGAAGCAACTGACTGAGCCACCCAGGCGTCCCTGAAGTCTCATATTATTAAAAAAATTTTTTTTAAATTATGTTTATTTATTTTGAGAGAGAGCGAGCGAGCAAGTGAGGGAGGGGCGGAGAGAGAGGGAGATGCAGAATTGGAAGCAGGCTCCAGGCTCCGAGCTGTCAGCACAGATGCGGGGCTCGAACCCACAAGCTGTGAGATCATGACCTGAGCTGAAGTTGGACGCTCAACCAACTGAGCCACCCAGGCGCCCCGAAGGCTCATTTTAGAAGCCGAATCAGAGCCTTGTGTCTTCTACTTTACATCTTGAGTTCATCAGGACTGCATCCCTTGCACAAAATCCAGTAGGTTGGCCTAGAAGTGTGTGCTTAAAGAACAACACCCCCTGCCTTCTAGATGGTTCCTTGCCTGGGGGAACAACACCTGCTCCATAATTATTATCGACTCTTATGAAAAAAACATGTAACCCATTGAGCAAAATGGTATCTATGGAGAATTCTTCTAAAAGGCAGCATGTTCTGTCCAATTCCCTACATATTCTAGAACCTGCCGGGCATTCAGAAAGCTATGTATTTGAAGCACCTGCCCTTAGCCTCGTCTGGGCCGTGCGTTGTGAATATACGCAAAGCTTTTATCACAGAACAGTAAAAGAAACCGTCACCTGGGATCCGCTATTGCTTTTGCCACAGGATGTTGTAAGGACACTTCATATATATCTGTTTGTCACAGCTGGGAATTCTTGCAGTTAAGGGCTGGCACTGGGAACTCCTCAGGGAATTAAGGCTGCCCTTCCTCAGTGGGCAGCCCTGCTGTGTTCCCCAAGGAAGCTGAGCAAATGTATTTATTCCTGGGAGAAACCCCTCCTGGTCACAGGGTAGATCTTGTTTAGCTGTCGCTGAATTTGGTCTGCCAACATCGTGTTAAAGATTTTACGTCTATATTCATGATGTCCGCCTGTTAATTTTTATCTTTTCTTGGTGATATCTCAATCTGCCTTTGGTATCAGGGTAACACTAGCCTCACAGAAGGATTCTGAACGTGCCCTCTCAGACTTTCTGAGTTTGTGAAGGATTGGTAATTTTTTTTGTTAAATTGTTTTTTAATGTTTATTTAATTTTGAGAGCGCGAGCGCGAGCAAGTGAGCATGAGTTAGGGAGGCGCAGAGACAGAAGGAGTCACAGAATCTGAAGCAGGCTCCAGGCTCTGAGCTGCCAGCACAGAGCCTGACATGGGGCTGGAACTCACGAACTGTGAGATCATGACCTGAGCCAAAGTGGGATGCTCAACCAACTGAGCCAGCCAGGTGCCCCTCTTCTTTAAATATTGGACAGAATTCACCAGTGAAGCCATCTGGGCCTGGGCTTTTGTCAGAAGATTTTAAAATTAATTCCATTTATTTGTTATAGATCTCTTCACTTTCTATTTCTTGTTGAGCCACTTTCAGTAATCTGTGTCTTTCAAGTAACATATTTACTTAAACTAAATTTGTCTAATTCTTTGGCACCAAATCGCTCACAGTATTTCCTTATGATTCTTTTCTTTATGGCGAGTGGTAATGCCCCTTCTTCAACACCTGATTTTGGTAATTTGCGTCTGTACTTTCTTATTTTCTTGGTCTTACTTTACAAGGTCAGATCCTTGGCAAATGTTCATCCTTTTTGTGGATATCATCAAAGACCTAGAATTTTAGGTTTCGTTGATTTTGGTTTTTTTCTGTTGTCTATTTCAGTCATTTCCCCTCTCATCATTATTTGCATTCTTCTGCATTATTTTCGGTATTGTTTGCTCTTGTTCCTTAACGTGGGATATTGGGCTATGGATTTGAGGTCTTTCTTCTTTCTGGATATAAGCATTTACAGCTATACATTTCTAAGGACTGGGTTAGTGACATCAAGTAAATGTGATACATTATTTTACTCTTCAAAATATCTAAAAATTTCTCCTGTTATTTATTCTTTGTGTTAACTTCCAAATACTGGGGGCATTCCCATATTTCTTTCCTGTCGGCGTCTCTAACTGAATTCTCTTGTGTGGTCTCATACAGCCCCATCCAGAGAATGTCGTGGGTAACCTTTCTCTGACGCCTCTTGTTTTATTTAGGAATTTGTCTAGACTTTTCCTCTGAATCCTGCCTCCTCTATAGCCTGGGGCTGCTATCTCTACTCAGTTTTGTTTTCTGGGTTTTTTTTCTATGTTTATTTTTAGGCTTAGCTCACTAGGGGCTGCACCCCTGGGTCTGCACAGCTCAGGGTTTGGGCAGTTACGGGCCGGAGGCTGCGTCCAAACCCCTGGCAGCTGGGAGGCTTCCACTCTCCGCCGAAGGATCCAGATGTGCATGTGGACTCCTTTCCAGTCTGCCGGCTCTTATTCCCTTCTGGATTCTCTTGTGTCTCTTCTGTCCACGTGCACAGGCTACACCGTCCACGACGCGGGGGAGGCTCGGGCCTGCTCTGGTCTCTGCTACGTGGACGCACAGCCTCCAATCGACGTGGGAAATATGGAGCACACATCAAGCTCCCTCTCCCCACAGCCCGGTGGTTTCGCCTCCCCATCAGATCCCTGCTCAGTGCGCCCGTCCACTGCTCCTCCCAGACAGGCCCACACTCTTCTCAACCAGACTGGTGGGGCCACTGGCCCTTCCTGTGTGCGTGCCTCTGAAATCGTCACTGTGACTCAAAATCCTTTAAAAGGCTTCTCAGCCTTGGCCCTGTGACATTTCAGGATGGATACTCCTTCGTTGTAGGGAGGCCCTGGGCCCTGCAGGGTGTTTAACATCGTCCCTGGCCTCAAGCCACTAGATGCAGGTAGCGCCCCTGGTTGTGACAACCCAAACCAGCTCCCGACACTGCCAAATGTCCACTGTGGGGGGGGGGGGCGACATCACCCCTGGGGTTGAGATATACTTGTTCAGGGCTCATCAGTCGTAATTTGGGAGAAGTCTTACTAACCAAAACACGTCTTCTGTGTTGTAATATATAATAGCGGGAAACAAACACATTTCAGAGTTCAGGAGGCTGTACGGCTCCTCTACCGAACGCATTACTTCTTGGCTCAAGAGTGTGAAAGCAAACCCTGGAATACTCCACATCCTTTATCTTTTTTTAAAAAAAGTTTATTATTTTTAAAAGTATTTATTTTTGAGAGACAGAATGCGAATGGATTAGGGGCAGAGAGAGAGGGAGACACAGAATTGGAAGCAGGCTCCAGGCTCTAAGCTGTCAGTACAGAGTCTGACGCGGGGCTCGAACTCATGAACTGCAAGATCATGACCTGAGCTCAAGTCAGACACTTAGCCAACTGAGCCACCCAGGTGTCCCCAAAACGTTTTTTTATTTTGAGAGAGAGAGAGACAGAGCAGGGAAGGGGCAGAGAGAGAGAGAGAATTCTAAGCAGCCTCTGTGCTGTCAGCATGGAGCCCAAAGTGAGGCTCGAACCCACGAACTACAAGATTATGACTTGAGCCAAAACCAAGAGCCGGATGCTCAACCGACTGAGCCACCCAGGTGCCCTACTCCATATCCTTTATCTTAACAAAATGAAAATAACCAAATAGCTCTTTGTCAGTAGCGCTGCGCAAGCAGGAGCTGTGCCTATCACTCTCTATTTCATCAGCTCTGAGATCAGGTTCGGAGGATGAGACCAGTAGAGTAAAACAGAGTTAGTGCTTTCTCCAGAGTCATGCTTGTCTGTGAGCATTACGGAGACAGCAGAAGCCAGGGCTGCATGTCCCATCTGGAGCAAACGACACCTTTGTTTGCCACGTGCGGTATCTAGAATGATGGCCCCCAAAGATCTCCATGCCCTAATCCCCGGACTTGTGACTGTCATGTGGCAAAAGGGGGCTGCAGATGTGATTAAGGAAAAGAGCTTGGGGTGGGGAGATGATCCTGGATTATCCAATGACCCAAAGTAATCTCAGGGTTCTCACAGGCGAGAGAGGCAGGCAGACAGAAGCAGACAGACACCACGACAGCAGCAGAGGGTGGACCGATGCCACCACTGTCTGGGGGCTGGGCATGCAGGGCGACCTCTAGAGGCTGGAAAAGGCAAAGACACAGATTCTCCGCTGCGGCCTCCAGAAAGAGTCTGCCCTGACTAGAGGGCAGGGAGACCCATTTCGGGGACTCGTAACCTCTAGGACCAGAAGATGGTGCACGTGTCTTGTGCTAAATCTCCGACTGACAGCAATCTGCGGCGGCGGCGGCAGTGCGAAGGCAGCACCACGCAACTCTGTGTGACGTGTCTGGCCTCTGGGGCCAGCTGGTGGTCGGTTTCCGATCTTCCCTTGACTTTCTAGAGAGGCAGTCCTAGGGTGGAGGTGGAGACGGGGCCTCTGGAGCTGTGTTCAAGATGCAGCTACTCTTGGGGCACCGGCTTTGGCTCAGGTCATGATCTCACGGTTCGTGGGTTTGAGCCCCGCATCGGGCTCTGTGCTGACAGCTAGCTCGGAGCCTGGAGCCTGCTTTGGATTCTGTGTCTCCCTCTCTCTCTGACCCTCCCCTGCTCACACTCTGTCTCTCAAAAATAAATAAAAAACATTTAAAAAAATTTAAGATGCAGCTACTCCTGTGCACCCTGACTCGGTCTCCCCACGGGACATGGGCTTAGAGTGACACCAGGCCGTGTGAAATGAGAAGAGGGCCCCCTGCAGGATCCCCGCCGTCAGGCTCACGCCCGCCTCTCGCCCCTCTCTGCCTCCACCCCCAGTGCGTCTATGGCGGGATTCTGAGAGGAACCGGCAAGCAGGCCTTCGGAGCCATCGTCAACGCGGTCATGTATTACGTCATCGGCCTCCCGCTGGGCATCGTTCTGACTTTCGTGGTCAGAATGAGTATCATGGGTACGTACTGCAAGGGAGAGTGGGAAGAGGCCTGGGGGGACCTCTGTCCCCATCTGTCACTTGTCTCCCGCAGGCCTCTGGCTGGGCATGCTGGCCTGCGGCCTCCTGGGAATGGCCGCCTTTGCTGTCTACACCGCCCGGCTGGACTGGAAGCTAGCTGCAGAGGAGGTGAGCGAGTGTGGCCGCCAGCCCGGCCAGGTGTGCAGAAATGCCAAGAGCACCTCGGGCCTCAGGAGCAGGGACCTGTGGGCTAAGCGGGGAAGGTGGGGGTCACGGACGGGCCCCCTCAGCCTCAACATCTCCTGGCGCCATAACTGGACCCCAGATGGTGCCAGTACAGTAATTTCAAGGAGAGGCGCGCACCCCAAAATCCTTCCTCGGCCAGGCCACGCTGCAAGAAACCAAAGCAAAGGGCTCAAACTAGTCTGAACCTGGACAAGCCCCAAACGTGTGCCCCCACTTTGGAAGGGGGAACACCGTCACCCTGTCCCACGTCCTCTTGGCCAAACATTTTCTTTCTTTTTAATGTTTATTTCTGAGATAGAGCGTGAGCGGGGAAGGGGCAGAGAAAGGGAGACACAGAATCTGAAGACAGAGCCTGACGCGGGGCTCGAACCCATGAACCAGGAGATCATGACCTGAGCCAAAGTCAGATGCTGAACTGACTGAGCCGCCCAGGCACCCCTTGGCCGAACTTTTTAAACAGGGTAGGCCAACGTCTGCTTCTCAGACACAGTAAAGGGGACAACTCAGTCTGAAGGCAGAGCCGGGGGAGGGAGGTGTACTCTCAAAGACCATGAATCTGCTCTTTTAGGCCCGAAAACACGCGGGGCTGCTGCCGCAGAGCACTGACGGCACAGTGGCCACAGTGACCACGGTCCCCAGACCTGGGCCTGCAGAAGCTGTCACATCTTCAGGTAAGGTCTCCGTGCTTCTGCCGGGTAGGCACCAATGCTGGCGGCAAACTGCCCCTGGCTGCCGTGCATGCCCTGGGCAAGTCCAAGTCCAAGCTGCCGGTCCCCCTCTTGGCACAAACATGGTGTCCTGAGTGCCAGGAAGGCGACACTACCACTGTGACTCAACAGGCCCCGCAGGAAGCACCTCACATCCTTAGCCTTGGGAGGTAGTGAGGATAGCCCCATTCTCGGACGAGAAGGCCAGGCTGAGAGCTTAGGTCTCTTCCCCGACGGTGGTCCCACAACTGGAAAAGGTGAGATCCCAGTGTGGGCCCGTCAGACTCGAGAGTTCTCACCACTGACGCCCAGCCGAGGCCAGAAGGCCACATCCGGCCTCCAGCAGGTGGGCCCGGGCCGGTCGCCCTGGCTGGACTGGGCGGTGGGGGGCACCTCCCCTGCCGTCCTCTCTGTAGCCAGCAGACCAGCGGGCACCTCGGCTGTACATCCAGCGTCTCTCTGAGGGGTGGTGGCCTTGGCCTGGGGCGCAGGGGCCCTCCTGTCCCGGGCTGGCGAGGGGTCCCGGGCGTGTGTGTTCGTAGCCCAGAGCCCTCGCTTACCTCCGTGACCGCATCTCACCCTGGGCTCTGGTGTCCTCAGTGCCGTCGTGAGCTAGCTGACAACAGCTCTGGGAGCTTAGAGTGTCGTGAGACTACAGTGAGGTCTGACCGACCGAGCGCTTAAGACGTGCTTCGACGGCACATGTGGGAGTTACGCTCCGTCGTGTGGTCGCAGGGCTCAGGCAGGAACGCCCCCCGCGGTCTCACCAGCAGCCTTAGCTCTGCACCAGGCTCACGTGTTGAGGTGCTTCCCCCCGTGACCTCATACAGCAGGACCAGGGCAGCCAGGCATCCTGGGTCTAAGGCCGCAGCTCTCTCCGGGCCCCCGGCGCCGCTGACCTTGCTCCCGTTTGCCTCTGCAGTGGCCACGGGCAGCTCTCCCGGCGTCACCCTGACGATGTATTCGAGGCCCGAGGGCCAGCAGGACCTCATCAGGACTCCAGAGGCGGCCCAGGCCCTTTCGGCTCCAGCCTGCAGACTGTCGGCCAAACAGCTGGCCATCCGCCGCGGGGCTGCGCTGGGGATGGCGTCAGCCACGCTGACGGCAGGGCTGGTCATCCGGCTCCTGACCTCCAGACACTAGCGGAGTGGTGGTGACGGGAAGGAGGTCAGGAGTGGCCGCACCCCCAGGGCCTCCACGCCAGGCCCCCGACGACAGCGCCTGGGGACCCAGTGTGGGTGAATGTACAGTTTGGACCACACCTCAAAAACAAGACCTGCAGCTGGCGCCTCGTGTGACCGGACGGTTCTGTCAAACTGGCTTTCTCTTCTCTGCTCTTTAAGAGGGCGTCAGCTGACCAGAGAGGGACCATCCTGGGGTTAGTATTCCTGGTCAGGATGTAAATGGCTTCAAATCGGGAGATTTCAAATCAAAATACATTCAGAAAAACCAGTCACCCAATTAAAAATTATGTATTTCCTAGGCGAGTCTGCTGCCCAGGTCTGTTCACAAAGCCCCTGAGAAGCCTGGACGAGGGGGCCTGGGCACCCCGCAAGGGCAGCCCAGTTCGCCACACCGCTCCCCCACCCCAGGGCCCCTGCAGATCCGGGCACTGGGCAGCCCCGAAGGGGCAGGTGCTGTCCGGCTGTCCCCAGACCCTGCATGCCATCAGCAGTGAGCTGGTCACGGGCCTTGAGAAGCCCTGTTGCTACAGCAGCGACAGGGTAGAGACAAGGGTAGCAAAACTCAGATCGATTGCTTGGCCACGCAGCCTCGGGACAAAACGCGACGTCGACCCAAATTCTAGGCTGCTTTTCTTAGAGGTCTGTGACTGCCGAACCCCACGCCGAATGAGACGCATGCTATCATCCAAGTGGAGGCAGCCTGGTCTCCGCTGCCGCAGTCCCCTAGGCATCAGTGGCTCTGTGTGCATTCACAAACAAAATGATCAAAGCCAATTAAAAACAAAAAAAACAAGGACGCACACAATGTAATCCCTGTTTGAAGAGTCAACATGAATCCATGCACAGAATGTAATCCCTGTTTGAAGAGTCAACATGAATTCATGCTGTGTCAGTACCTGCCAACAGTCCAGGCCTCCCGCTCACGGGGAGGCCGAGGCTGACGCCCGTGTCTGAGACAAACACCAAGGTGAGCGTCTGCCGACCAAACAGAACGACCAAGAACGGGGCACAGAGCAGCGGTGTCGTTTCCCCAAACGTGTTCTAAGGTTAAAACGTTATCAACAGAAAAGGGTGCCATGGTGAAGGAAGTTTGGGAAACGACCCCCACTCAACGCCACACGGATCCTCCGGGCCTTGGATCCTTTGAGATGCTTTATGTGCCTTAGGAATCCTGCCACCCAGGACTGGTGGTGGGATCAGTGTTTGCGTAAAACCTCATGGGATTCGTGTTCGGGGGAGCCCCTTACAGAAATACTTGTTTTAGACTGGCTGATGGGGACAGGCGGGCAGAGCTGGCAAAACCCTCTTGATACGGGTACGTTAAAAAAATAAAAACCCACAAGTGACAGAATGCAGAGCCTGAGAAAATCTTCTCGGCTAAGAATTTCAGGGAGGAAGCAGGACTTAAGGAAAACTGATGAATAGATAAAGGCAAAAAACGGATTTATAGTTGGGGCAAATATTACAGCCAAAGGATGGCCTCTAACAGCACTTAAGAGGCTCCCTACTAGGAATGTTATTAAAATTCATGACAGTTGTATCAAATATAATGTATTTATTTTGAAGCAGAGCATACTAGTAGATAAGCCAGCAGTGTCGCTCACCTAGAAATCGCAGCACACAATTTAATATGCTAAACGGAAGCTCCGTATTGAAATTTCGGCTGAGGTATTTCGTCACTGATTATCCTGACACCTTAAACTAGCCTAGTGATTAAGTCTTGACCCCGCATCCTGTGATGAAGACCGTGAACTTCAGATGGCCGCCCTGGAACAAATCCATTCAATGGAGCTGACCAAGTTCCCTCACTGTGTGTGGGCGGGGAGGCTGCCTTCTCCAGGGCTCCTTCCCACCTCGGCCAAAGCCCCTCAGGTCCCAGCCCTCGGCCATGCTCAGGGGATCCCCTCCTGTGTCCTCCGTCCCCTTCTCTTCCGGTGGGGCACCGCGGCTTACAGACTCCTCTCCAAACGGTCCACCTGCCGCCCCCTGAGGCTCTCAAGCTTCATGGTCCTCAATATCCAAGGCCTCTTGTCTGTGACAGGAAATGGCTTTCCATGTTATGTCTCGAAGGCTGAATTTATTCAGAAAGGGATCTCTTTGAAGTTTAAAAAAGTAAAAATTTATTTGCATCATGCTATGGAAATAAGGAACGTAAAGATTTGTCCTTGAACATCCACTGACTTGAAATTTTAAGATCCTGAGAATGTCTGTATACGTCATTTTATTACAGCATAAAAAAAGTGCCATTAGATTTTATAAGATGCAGAATTCTACAACTTCTACCCAGTAACAACGACAGGTGATACTCACATGGAAATTGGCAACTGTCTTCCCCGGAAGCCCCGGGGTTTATGGGATGTTTTGCGTGGCATTAGTTACAGAAGGCATTTGCAACAGCCACAAAAGACAAACCAAACACAAGGGAGGGTGGAGAATGGACAGAAAAGGAGGAAGACCCCTGGTCAGATACCATGTCTGACTGAAGGGCTGGCTCCTGAAGGTCAAAGTCCTCAAGTCCCGGTGGATGAGGGACAGGGACCTCCCTCCTCCCCCAACACACAGATCTCGTGCCTCAAACCTCAAGCAGAGCTGGGAAGATCCGCCCTCACCCCTGCGGGCTGCAGAGGGCTGTTGATAACCCCATGCAGGGAGGAGCCCCTGGGAAGAGCTTCGCAGAGTGATGGCGAAAGGCAGCAGGAGTGGGGGCGGGTGTCCTGTGTCCCATGAACTGGAGTGAAGAAGTCACTCAACAGGTTCAGAGACTCCTTTTACATCTCCCAGGGCGTCAGCCTAGCACGTTCTCTACCCCCTGGACCGAGACTCTAAGAGCTGGGGACCACAACGTAAGACAGGTTCTCTGCGCATGCCCCCACGGTGGGGGACGGCTGGGGGTCGGCTGCAACGGCAAGTTTTCTTAACGGGGAGTGGCAATGACGGTTAGGTGTGGTTAGAGTTCATTTGCATATTTCCTTACTATTTCTGGTAGGATTTTAAAACGATTGGTCTGTTAACATTTAAGAGAGGGATAGTTCAGTACAGGCACCTAGGAGGTTGAACAGGCTCTTTCTTCAGTAGTATCCAGCCTAGAGAGAGGAGAGAGGGAGCCAAGTTACTCTGTTGGCTTAAAACCCCCACCCACTGGCCCTGGAACGTGAACTCAGTATCGGGATTCCACCAAATGCCTGCCATTTTAAGAGACACTAAATACGCCATATATAGGAGGTCCCTGTATCCCTCGGAAGGTGGCGGTCTGGGCTGGGGCTGAGGCTGAGCGATCAGGGCCTTCCCTGCAAAGTGACAATAACAAGGCAGGTGGCGTCAGGGGGGCTGTTCTGTCTGGTCTCAGTGAGACAACAGCAAGAGTGGAAAATACTCACTCACTGTCCTCCTGTTGGGGGTGGGGAGCTGAAGTCTGAAAACTGATCGACAATTTTGTTTCCGAAGTCCGAAGTAATGCTGAGTCGAATCCCTACCTACTGAGCCCGAGGGACTTCTGGTAGCCACCTCGGAGTTCACGTCATATTTCATTTTCAAGGGCCTAACGACATCTATCAATTTTAACCTTCTGTGCTCCTCAACCCTTGGAAGCCCACGCCCCCTGCAAGGCTGTGGGAGCTGTTTGACGCTGTATCAGAACTTGACTTTGTGTAGATGTGTAGACACACACGCACACACGCACGCACGTATCCTGTAAAGGTTTTTGGAACACTCCTCTCCACTCTGAGATTCTGGCCTTGTTCCCTTTAGATTAATAATCACTACTTTCGATTTCCCATTTAAAAACGTCCCGAGCCCACGCTCGCTGTTGTAAAGTGAGAATCACATCCAAGCACATAACAGACTGACTAAGGGGAGAAAAAAATGATTGCAGTTGCAATAAATAAGGACTCCTCCGATAGCAGCACAAATTGGGCTTAGAATCTCTTACTTAAAATGAGAGGTGATTTGAGAAAATGAGGACAGAAACAAGCGCGGAGAAGCAGCAAAGAGGAAAAGGAAGCCGAATCCTGAGCGCTCCCGCCCGAAATCCAGGCGGCGCGGACCGAACAGGCCAGCGCACAGCAACGGGACCGGCGGAGCGGCTGCTGGCTGCCCTCCTTCTAGAGAGGACCCAGCCGAGCGAGGCCCCCAGGCAACCCAGAATCAGGCCTTGCTCAGAGTCCAAAATCTGTTGATCTCAGAACCAGGAATGAAAGCCACGTTTTCTTGCTCCCAGCTCCATGTTTTTACACACTGCTGCTGCTCTTGACCTTATCAGAGAGAGGCGTGTCTGCCAGACCCTCCGGAGGCGCTCTGCGGGCTCCCCGTATGGGCTCCCCCGCCTGCCCCCTGCCTGCCCGGCCCAGCGCTGCGGTGGGAGCGGATTTTTCATGGCGCTCAGAGGTTCCATCCCCCAGCAAGAAGGTGCGGGTCAGGCTGGGGGCTGTCATCCTGGGACAAGAGAAGACAGGCAGATAAGGACCAGAGATACAAGTACACCTCAGGCCTCAGGAAGCTGCAGAGGCAGAACAGAGAGCTTCCCAGCCCACAAAGTTTTGATTCCCTTAGTCTGCCACCGTGAATTCTGAACTTCTTGTTAAACACCGGAACAACTCGGAACAAAACGTGACTCAGAGAGTTTCAGGAGACAAGCCTCAAATCCTAAAACAAGAGAGTTCGCTGCGTACCTGCGCTTCTTACAGATCCGAGTAGGTCAGCCGGCTCGTCTTCCGGGAGAGCGGAGTGGACGGGGAGGAGGAGGAAGGAGCGCACGTGACTCTTTTTCCAGAAATGACGCATGCTTTGTCTAGACCCAGCAGAGCCGGAGTACTTCCACATTTTTTTAAATCCCCTAAGATACCTGCTATCTTTCAATGGTATGGGTGAGTCAAGTTTTAATGCTCTGAGACTCTGGGCCAAGCGCCAAAATGTCTGGAGACAGGCGAAACGTTTTCTCAGTAACCCCTAAGCCTCTCGCTATAGAGAAACCGATAAAGAAAACATACCCCAACCTGGCCCACCTTGCGGAGAGAGAGAAAACAAGGAGTTCCTACCTCGCTCTCAACAGACCGAGCTAAGGTCCTGAGATCTGGAGCTTGTCACTGCTAAATGGATGACACAGTCTGAACTGGCAGAAAAATCACCAAGGCCTTTCTCCTCAGCGCACCTTGGTATTTCTGAGAAAACCCAAATGATTTCAAATGCAACTAGTCTTTCTGGTTCCACCAAAGCCGTGATACTTATGTAAGACAAGCCAACCCCCTTTTTGAACTTGAAACAAAAAACACAGACGTGAACACGGCGGTCTTCTATTGAGCGCTGGGACCGCGCCTCTCTTCCGAGAGGGTCGCCACTGTCTCCAACGCATCTCGTCAGCTGGCCGGCCGAGGGCTCCAGGGACACGGTCGCCCTGCCCCGCTCCACCTTAATTTCCGAAATCCTGGCTCTGCTCCCTCCGCCCAAGGATACGCGGACCAGGACGGCCTCGGGACGCCAGCTCTCAGGAGGGCCGGGTGGTGAGGCCGCGTCTACAGGAACTAATCACCACAGACAGAATGCATGTGGCAGTCAGCTTGGGAGGAATCACACCCACGCCTCGCTCGCCAAGCATGTCCCACAGCTGCCATCGCCCAACACACAATTCTCTCCTTTGTCACTCCAGCCTCTGACTACAGGCACACTCACGAACACGACTGACACAGACGTGGGTGGCAGAAGAATCAGAGGGCTGGACAGCTCAGAATGTGGCCGGCAAGTTCTACGGGGCCTTAAACTTTTTTTTTTTTTGAGAGACAGAGAGACAGTGTGAGCAGAGGGTCAGAGAACAAGGGAGACACAGAGTCTGAAGCAGGCTCCAGGCTCTGAGCGAGCTGTCAGCACAGAGCCGATGCGGGGCTTGAACCCACGAACCGTGAGATCATGACCCAAGCTGAAGTCAGACACTCAACCGACTGAGCCACCCAGACCCCCTACTCTTAAACTCTTAAACCAGAGGTCGGCACACTTCCGGAACTGGTCCAGCACCATGGGCCACACTGGTCCCGAGTACTCAGCTCTCACCACACTCGGTCCGTGGGGGTTGTGGCCGCTCCTCTGGAAAGACGACCCTGTCCCACACTCTGCAGGCTCACTTAAGAGACGGAGTTGATTTCTAAAATCAAGAAACGCTTGAGACAGAAGAGGTGCATCTGGCAGCCGTTCGGGACCAGAGAGGCAAGGACTCACCTTGAGAAGCACAGCCACCATGACACCCAGGACAGCGAGGAACAGGAGCCCAAGCTTTCCTCTGCTGAAGCGTTTCAGGATGAAAAATTTGGCCCAATCCACCTTTGACTGGCTGTTGGGGGGGTACCGGAGCTTGTTAGCACCTTCTCTCTTTAAACTTTTCAGTAAGCAGGGACGCTGATGCGAAAAGGTGTCAAAACTGTGTCTGCCATGATAAGCTCCCATCCCACTGGAACCTGAAACCGAGGAAGAAAAAACACACCTCACTGGAGGGGACACACGCCACCTGTGTGTGTGAACACGGCTCCCCGCCGCCGGGGGCGCCCCCACCTGACTTTTCCACGCGAGGCTCTCCTGGGAAATTCCTCCCAGCGCTCCCCGCAAGGTGAGCCTCCCTGTCAAACGGGACGCTCTCTGCGGCGCCCGGGAGGCTCAGTCGGTTGAGGGTCTGACTCTTGGTTTCAGCTCAGGTCACGATGTCACAGTTCGTGGGCTCGAGCCTGGTGTCAGGCTCCGTGCTGATGGTGCACAGCCCACTTGGGATTCTCCCTGTCCCCCCTCCCTCTCTGCTCCTACCCCTTACGTGTTCGTTTAAAAACAAACAGGATGCGTGCCAAGATTCGAGACAGGACCTGGAGCTCTCTGGCCAGTGGCTCTCACTGCTACCAAGGACCACACCATGTTCATTCCTGCCCCGACCCCACGGTACAAAGTCATTGCCGCCCCCAGTTCCAGGGAGGGAAAGGGGGCTTGGCAGGGTCAGTAACCTGCCCACGGTGGTGAATGCGAATCCAGGTCAGTGGGACTCGTAAGCACTGTGTGCTCTTTTCCTCCTGTGCCGCGTGGCCTTATGTACCCACAGCCCTCATTCACTCCCTTGTGTCCCCAGAGAACCCAGAAAGTAGCGAAGGCAGGATGACAGGGTTATAGTGCTGGGTGACAGGTGACAACCACGTGTAAAGCACCACCATGCTAACCGTTTTCATGTCTCATGTGTGCTGGGCGGCTGCGTGTGCATGGCACTGTGGCAGAGTGACATAGGGACAGACGGACAGGGCCAGGAAGCATTTACTGGCGTTTTATAGCCGGTTGATGCGTCATTCAGGGGACAACTGAAGCTACAGAGAAATCTGGCAATAATCATCCAAAGACATGCATTTTTCAGGAAAAAAACCAAAACTATGTCAACATATTAACAGTGTTTATGCCTGGGGGTCGTGTGAAGGGCTCAGTCGGTTAAGTGTCTGACTCTTGGTTTCGGCTCAGGTCATGGTCTCACGGTTTGTGAGTTCAAGCCCTGCATTGGGCTCTGTGCTGACAGCTCAGGGCCTGCCTGGGATTCTCTCCCTCCCCAGCTCTCCTCCGCCCCTCCCCCACTCATGGTTGCATACTCTCTCTCAAAAGAAGTAAACTTAATAGCTTCACTGGGAGGACTTTCTGCCCGGCTTCCCTAGAACACAGGGAGCCTAATGTCTTTTCAAATCAGGAGATAATCTGAGGAGAGGCTAGTCCCCCACACAGAGGGCTGGGGAGCAGTGCAGGAGGAGACTGAGGACTACTTAATGCCACCCTGAGCAGACAGCAAAGGGACATCAGACACCCCAGACTGGTGCCTGCTCTTCACATTCTGAACCTGTCATTCACGACCTCATTTAAGAAAACACAGATGGAGGGGTGCCTGGGTGGCTCAGTCAGTTAAGCGTCCAACTTCACCTCAGGTTATAATCTCACCGTTCTTGAGTTCAAGCCCTGTGTTGGGCTCTGTGCTGAGCCCAGAGCTCGGCTTGGAGCTCAGAGCCTGGAGCCTGCTTTGGATTCTGCGTCTCCCTCTCTACCCCTCCCCCATTCGCACTCTGTCTCTCAATTAATTTGAGATCTGACTTCAAGCCAAAAACATCCCCTAAATCTAGGGGAAGAACAGTAACTGAGTAAGAACCAATACTCAAGTACATCGAAAACAGGAACAGAACGGTTACAGACTGTGGTGAGTGCTAAGGATGGAAAGTGGGTGACAGGACAGAGAGTCACCCCTCGGCAGCGGCCTGGTGGGGCGGTGGGAAGAAGGCTGCTCTCAGGAGAAGACCATTTAAAAAAATTTCTTTAAATGTTTTTTTTATTTATTTTTGAGAGACAGAGACAGCGCGAGCAGGAGAGGGTCAGGGAGAGAGGGAGATACAGATTCTGAAGCAGGCTCCAGACTCTGAGCTAGCTGTCAGCACAGAGCCCGACACGGGGCTCGAACCCACGAACCCTGAGATCATGACCTGAGCCGAAGCCCAACACTTAACCGACTGAACCGCCCAGGCGCTCCAGGAGCAGGCCATTGAGCAGAGACCCACAGCCCGCCCGGCAGGTGACGCAATCTGAAATCTACGCCATGAACGGCGGAGAGAAACACTCACCCACTCCTCCAAAGGGTAGAGAACTGAGCGTGAAGTGCATGATAACGTCGTTAGCCGTGACCCCGCCGCTGGACGTGCTGTCAATCATCCGCCTGATGAGCTGTGCAACAGAACCAAGGCTCCGGGTCAGCAGCGTCCAGGGGCCCCAAACACGCGGACTTCCCGGGCTGGAATGGCTCCTCGGCTTTGGGATCCCGTACCAAGTGTTTCATAAAACCTAAACAGCTGAATGGGCTGTTCAGTTTAGCAAACGTCATCAGTATCTTAAGTTCTTAGATGCATATCTAGTCCTTTGGGGGAGGCAGCGCTGAACTGGTCCTGCTTTTACTCCATCACTGCCCAGAGCCACACTACCCAGGGTAGCCACAAAAGCCTTTGTTTAGAAGGGACAGTTCAGGGGTGCCTGATTTGCTCAGCTGTTTTAGTGGCTGACTCTTTATTTCGGCCTGGGTCGTGATCTCACGGTTCATGCGTTTGGGCCCTGTGTCGGTCTCTGTGCTCCCAGTGGGAAGCCTGCTTTGGATCCGGTCTCCCTCTCTCTGCCCCTCCCCTCCTCTCAAAGATTAATAAATGTTAAAAAAAAAGGACAGTTCAGACTACAGACTACATTCTGGTTTTTACATTGGTAAGATTTCCCTCTCTTGTTCTAAATCATGGCGTATAATTGATAGATGCCATTTAGTTTGGGGGGATTGCAAAGCATATTTAAGATTGCAGACTTGGGGGGCGCCTGGGTGACTCAGTCGGTTGAGCATCCGACTTTGGCTCAGGTCATGACCTCATGGTTCGTGGGTTCGAGCCCTGCATCGGGCTCTGTGCTGACAGCTCAGCGCCTGGAGCCTGCTTTGGATTCTGTGTCTCTCTGTCTCTCCCCAACTCAGTACTCTATAACCTCTCTCTCTCTCTCTCTCTCACAAATAAACATTAAAAAAAAACCCAAAAAGCAGATTGCAGAGTTGGGATTCCAGCTTTGACGAAACAGTTGGCCTGAAACCACAAGAGGCATGATGACACCTGGCTGGGAAATTTCACCTCGCTGCCTACAAGCACCAACAAGCACCGGAGAGTTCTAGAATGCATGTCACAGTGGACTGTGGTCACCACAGGTGACCCCACTGTGGGCGGAGCACCTTACTGACTTGCACCCTGGCCAGCAGACTTTCTGCTTCAAGATTCCTGTCCATGTTACCGACGGTCCTTTAAAACGCCATGGCCATCGTCAGTAACCCACTTTCTACTGAGCCCTGTGCGTCTGTCACTTCACAGGGCGGAGTCTCCACGGCACAGCAGGCTCTAGAAGTTGCCATGAGAGGCTCTCCTGCAAACAGCGGGCTTGCGCACTCCTCAGACCCTGACTGATGCCATCTCCCTTTTCCAGATTCCCCTTTTCTGCACAGGGCTCCTGAACCTTCTTGCCCACGTTGAGGCCAACGTCCCTCCGCAAGAGCCGGTCCCCTCCGGATGCAGGTGAAGAGGCGACGCGGCGAAGCGGCTGCCCGGCGCCTGCCCTGACTATGGGGTGATGCGCTCACTGGGCTGCGATGGCTCCATCGCTCTAAAGGCAAAGGGAAACCCCTGGAAAGACCGAAGTGCGAGATTTCGCAACTGCTTCCACGGCCGTGCTGGAGACCACGGGACCGCAGGGCCCGCCTCAGTGATGGCGGGTCGCACCGGGGTAGGAGAGAGCGCTCTTCCGCAGGAACGCCCTGGGGCTTAAAGGCAGAGAGGCCTCTCATACTCGTACGAGAGCCTTCCGATTACAGGAGCGATGTTTTCGAGTCAAAGAACTTGTGACACAGCCCTGAAGCTGCCAGTCGAGCCCGGAGAATATGGGAAATGTCACAGCAATAACCCCAGGGCCTCATTACCCAAGATGGCACTTTGTGAGCACGGCCTCACTCGGGGGCTCTGTTAGGAACACAGCGAGCCATTCTCCAAAACGTTTACCTTGTCGTTACGAGAAAAGACATAGAAGGCCAGAGGCTTTTCACGGTTGTTTATGAACCTGATGGCTTCATCAGCATCCCTCACGGGCACTATTGGAAGAATCGGTCCGAAAATTTCTTCCTGCATCACCTTGGTTTGGGGATCGACGTCGGTGAGGACCGTTGGTGCTGAAAAAGGAAATAAGCAAAAATGAAATCCTAACGTAGAAGACTCTCGTCCTCCGTGTTTCGCCAGGTCACGTATATCCATCCCCTGCCCACGGACTGGCCACTGAGCAAACGGTCCCGAGAACACCTGTGGATGACGTGCATGTGCTTCCAAGCGTGAGCATCAGGGGATCCCCAGGCCAAGCAAGAGAAAGATGCACACACCTGAGAGTGTCCATACTTGACCCCGTGCACTGCCATAGTCCTATGTGCCGAGAGGTTAGGTGTCCACCTTTCTGTGGACAGGTCTTTTTGGGACTGTAGACAGCCCCTTTGTGGATCAAATCAACACCACTTCTTAATTCAAGTGCTTTCACGCATATGATCTCGTTGACCTTATTTCAACTCCGTTAGAGAGGTTAAGAAAACTATTTAAAATGGCCAAGACTCCCTGAGTTCAGTGCTCCAGCCACTGTGGGGAAGGGACGCCGGGAGAGGGGGTAGCAGGGACGCTGACGAAGCTTTGCAGAGCGTCCCGGCGTCCGAGCAAGGGCAGTCCCCGAAGAGCAGTGCTCCAGGACACCGTAAACAAGCTGGCTCGGTGACGGAGAAAGACGCCTGACAACGAGACCCTTCTCTCCGTTTCCCCCGAATTTCCTACTAGGAGATCCTGGTGACGTGGCAGAAGACGGCTCTTGCCAGCACCTTCCAGGGGGCTATGCTGCTACCCCAAATCCCCTGCCCGCCGCTTCCCGGGCTCAGAGAACCGTTTCGGTTTGGGTGTCCACCCTGCACACAGTCATTGGCTCCGGTAAGGTGACCCCAACGCCAGGTCACAGGGAGGTCCCTAACCGGCTGAGTGAATCACAATAGACCTTTCCTCGTGCCACTGACAAGCCTGGGAGTGGGCAAAGTCAACGCTGATGGGGAAAAAAGAAAGATGAGAGAGTTGGGGGGTTTGAGGCCATTACTAAGCTGTCGAATGAACAAGCCAGAAGGGCCTGGGGATGGCTCATGATGAGGGAAGAGATTTCTCCTCATTAAGTCCTTCAAGGTTTTGGGGTTTTCTGGTGCCGTGCAACATCCGACCTGATGAGACGGGCTAAGTAACGCTATTTGGGGTGGCTTTTTTGTAAGTAAGTGTGCCCGTTACTCCCCTGTCATCTTATGTTATTTTTAAGCAACGTGTTTAAAATTCAACAGCAACAGGGCGCCTGGGTGGCTCAGTAGGCTAAGCGTCCAACTTCGGCTCAGGTCATGATCTCACGGTTCGTGGGTTCGAGCCCCCTGTCGGGCTCTGTGCTGACAGCTCAGAGCCTGGAGCCTGCTTCGGATTCTGTGTCTCCCTCTCTCTCTGCCCCTCCCCTGCTCACACTCTCTCTCTCAAAAATAAACATTAAAAAATTTTTTAAAATAAAACAAAATTCAGCAGCATTACATATTCGTGGCGAAGAAGAACACGAAGAGAGTCAGCAAGGAGTGAGGCCCACACATTAGTTTTGCACCTGATCGTAGCCAAAAGGCCGAGAAGTGATTCAGCACATTACTTCTGGAACAGGACTGCCGCTGGTTACTTGTAGAAATACAGTTAAATTATTTCCTTCTCTGTGCCCTTTTCCCAGCCAGAATCCGGAAATAATCACACAGGAGTTCTGTTTTGCTTCTCAGGGTGGTTAGGTTACAGGTTGTAGGAGGAACACAAACCAACAACAACAAAAAAACAGATGAAACGTGTAGAGGCAAACGGTCAGTGCGTCACAGGTGCTGTTACTTATAAAGATACAGAACCCTCCTGAAATGGGTTAGAAAGCAGACCGGAACCTGTCTGTAATCTTTCATTAAACACTGTGTATCTAAGGGCTTATTCAGTATGGGTAAACAGCGTCAATAAAAACTGTCCAACTGCCACGTCCCCGCAGCTGCCACGTCCCCGCGGCTGCCACGTCCCCGCGGCTGCCACGTCCCCGCAACAGCCACGTCCCCGCAACAGCCACGTCCCCGCGGCTGCCACGTCCCCGCGGCAGCCACGTGCCCGCAACAGCCACGTCCCCGCGGCTGCCACGTCCCCGCGGCTGCCACGTCCCCACAGCAGCAGGCGAAGTCCCGTTACCTATGTAGCGTGTGGCCTCGTCGGTCTCGCCACCAAAGGCGATCTTTTGTCCTTCAAGCAAACTCTGTATCCTCTTAAAATGACGAAGATTGATGATCCTTTCGTAATCCGGGGATTCTTTTATATTTTCTCCATAAAATTCCTATTGAAAACAACAGTATTGAGTCGCCACAAAAGACCCATAATGCCAGGGTCCTTAGTAACTACAAGACCCACTCAGGCCCCCAAATCCGGTCTCGTTTTATATCCTCACCCTCCTCCCTCAGGAAATAGCGTCTAAGCTTTCTGGCCAGTCAAGGACAAGTACAGCACGCGCACAGACCTCTGACTCTCCACGGTTTCGGGGCTTCACGTGGATCCCTCGCGGACCACCCGGGGGCTGTCCCAGGGGTGCAGGGGGAGGTGTGGCTGTGAGTCAGGGGCCCCCATTCGTTTACGATGCCGCTGTGGCTGCCCGGCTCCTGCTCACTGTAACAGAGGCCCCGTGGCCTGCTGCAAAGCCTAACATATTCACAATTTAGCCCTTTACAGAAAAAAGTTTGAACTTTCTGCTATTTCACTGTCTTATGTCTCCTCTGCACTGGTATTTCCAGTAGTGACAGGTGGTGGGAAAACGAAATAATCGGATCAGCACTGATTATGTAAAACAAACACAAAATTACCGAGTTGCCATATCACTTCGAAGCTTGGTGAGAGGTCTCAGGATGCACTCGCCAGTCATGACAAGGGCTGTTCACCCGCCCGCCAACCAAATGCCCTCCAGTCTGGGTGGGAAGAATCACCCAGGCGGCCTGCTGGCGTGAGTCCCCGTGCCCCACTTCTGGAGCCCCCGACGACGGCATCAATGCCGGCTGTGCCTTAGGGTCACATTGAGACCCCAGACCAACCAAGTCACAGTCTTTGGAAGGTGAGGACCAGAAACTTTCCGTTAATTAAAAGGCTCCCTGGTAAACCTCAGTTACGAACCAGAATATAAATCCCCCAAGGCAGGCAGAGGCGATCTTATTCCTCTGAAACCCAGTTCACCCCCACACTCCGCTAACACGTCTTCTCCAAGTGCTTTCTCTCCCGGAGGTACCCTGAGCCCCACACTGCCGCCCCGCACTCCACGTCCTCCTTGCCTGGCCCCATCTCCAGGCCTAGCCCTCACGTCCACGTCCCCCATCAACACCTTCTGCACCTCGTGCCTGGATCACTATTCTTCCTCGAAACTCGCTGGCATACACTTGCCAATGAGCGTGTACGTTACTCACTCGTGTTCCTGATCCTTCCTTCCAGGGCTCAGTTCGCATCTGCTGAGTGAACAATGACTATTCTGCTGATTTCTTCCATCCCGGGGGGCTCAGTCACACTGCTTCCCCCCATCCCTTGCTTCCAATCCAAATCCTACATTTCTTTGGTGCTTAGCTCAGGTCACTACCATACAGCAGTCCCTGATTCCCTCTAGAGAGATCTTGACTTTAAATGCCCTGAAAGACTAAGAACCAAGTCAAGCGTATTTTGCCAATAGGTACTGGATGAACTCTCCCCTCAAAACTACTGGTCTTCCTAGGCTCCCTGCATATACAAGTGATAACTTTAATCAGAAACAGCCAATATGCCAAAGGGCCTCTGGGTGCGTTTCAAAGAAGTGGCAACATTCTCTCAAAACCACAAAACACAATTATTTAATATATTTTTCAAAGCATGTGCCACAGCCAACCTGTGGTTTCGTCAACAAAACAGCTAGACGGTTTAAGTGGGTTAAACGCCAACTCAACCCTGCTCCTAGCAGACCATTCTACGCAAGGTGCACAGAGCATTTTCAATAAGCCTGCAAACGAATTCAGCCACACGCAACACTGGAACCCTCCTGGGGGAGGGGAGACGGGGTGCTGCCTGCAAAGAGCTGACCCGACTCCGTATCTGAAAGAAACCAATGAGATCATATGTGTTAAACACAAACCTTCACGGTTTCCTTAATCTTCTGCACAATGTCATTCTGGAGGGACGGCTCGCAGAGCACGTAGTCAGGAGCGATGCAGGTCTGACCACAGTTCATGTACTTGCCCCACGCTATGCGCCTGAGGTGGGGGAAACCAGAACGGAGGTAAAACCTGCCGACTGTTCACGTGTGACATACTTTTGTGTTGTTTGAATATTTTGCAACTAGCATGCACTCCCAAATTTCCTTAATGGTCTTTATAAAGAAGGAAAATGTTGGGGGCGCCTGGGCAGCTCAGTTAATGGAACGTCTGACTTTAGCTCAGGTCATGATCTCACAGTTTGTGAGTTTGAGTCCCAAGTCCAGCTGTGTGCTGACAGCTTGGAGCCTGGAGCCTGCTTCAGATTCTGTGTCTCCCTGTCTCTCTGCCCCTCCCCTGCTCATACTGTGTCTCTGTCTGTCTCTCTTAATTCGGTTGGGATTTAAGAATCTATTTTCCAACCGACAAAGAATGCGCTCAGGAGCAGAGTAATCCTCATGGCGGCTCGAGTTCCGCACAGACTCCACTTCGGGCTGTGGCTCTAGATGTTGTGGCAAGACGTTCAGGTACAAAGCAGGACAGCAGCCCGCTTCCAAGACACCCTCACCTCTGCAGAGCCCCTCCCTGCTTGGGAGAGCTGTCCCCATACACGGATCAAAGGCTGCGAGCTCTCGCCGAGGGCCCCAGGCTCTGGCAAGGAGACTTCTATTTACACAGCCAGCCTGGATGCGGCCTGATGGCCTACATGCCGTCCCTGCGCGTCTCCGAAGGGGAGAGAAAAGCCACGCCCCCCCCCACACACAGTCCGTCCCAGGTGTCGGTGCTTCCTGGTAGCTGAACCTGATTTAGCAGAGAGAATCTGAAACCTTTTGTTTTCTGGTTCCCAGCTACAAGATGGTATTCTTTTTTCCTTATTGGGGAGAGAGAGAGAGAGAGAGAGAGAGAGAAGCAGGGAGGGAGAGAGAGAACACGCACAAGGAGCGGGGCTGGAGAAAGAAGGGGAGAGAGAATCCCAAGCAGGCTACATGCTGTCAGTGCAGAGCCCTGCAAGGGGCTTGATCCCACGACTGTGAGATCATGACCTGAGCTGAAGTCAAGAGTCGGATGCTTCACCGACGGAGCCCTCCGGCGCCCCTGCAGGATGTTATTATCAGCTAAAACAGGAGTAGGAGTAATCCTGATTTTGTCAGCTGAGCTTCCTAAGAGGGAACCGAAGGCCTTTACGAGGAATCCTGATTTTGTCAGCTGAGCTTCCTAAGAGGGAACCGAAGGCCTTTACGAGGCACACACAATGCTTTGTCTACTTCCCGGGTCATCCACCAGCAGAACAGGTTAAATTTCCTGCCGATCCTGACAGAACCTTTCCCTCCCACCCCCTAGGACAGCCACACGGCGTCCGGAACCACTGCTCGTCTCCTCTGGCAGTGGCGCCGAGACCGCTTGGCACGAGTCCTGGTGCCTTGAGCACGTCAACCGCCACGGCCTCACGGGGTCTCCCAGAGCTGGCAGGCGCGGGGCCTCGGTACCAAGAGGAGACACCAACCCGTCACCCCCCAGGGAGCCAGATGGCCTCACCTGCAGGCGACGTCCAGGTCGCAGTCTCTGTCCACATAACACGGGCTCTTCCCTCCTAGCTCAAGAGTCACGGGGGTCAGATGCTTGGCGGCGGCCTCCATGATGATCTTCCCCACGGCGGTGCTCCCCGTGTAGAGAATGTGGTCAAACCGCTGCTTCAGAAGCTCTGTGGTTTCCTGGACTCCACCATTGATGACAACGTACAGGTCCTTCAAGAAGGAAAACCGCAGGCGCTGACGTGGCTGTTAACCCCGTCATCTAACGAAGATTGCTTCAACATAAACCTGTCGCCTTCAGGAATACCAGGGAAAGACGGCGACC
>PJEM01015650.1:0-29179 GCA_004023845.1 Helogale parvula
GACCATGGGGAGAGGAAGGGGGAAAGAGAGCGGGGATGAGTGAGGGACACAGATCAAGGGAGACTACTGAATACTGGAGACGAACCATGGACTGAAGGGGGAGGGGGGGAAGGGGGTGATGGTCATGGTGGGGGGCACTTGAGGGGAGAAGCACTGGGTGTTATATGGAAACTAATTTGACAATAAACTATTAAAAAATTAAAAAAATTTAAAAAAAGTACCCAAGGAGTTAAATCTTGATAATTTCAAGGCCGAAAGAAAATAATGACAAAATCATGATAATATTAATCACCACCATCAACAATACCAGTACCAGGATCACCATCACCACCATTATCATCACCAAATCATCATCATCATCCCACTACCACCACCATCATCATCACCACCATCACCACAAATATCACCATCATCATCACTACCTATATGATCACCATCGATATCATCATCATCATCACCACTCTCATCACCATCATCACCACCACCAACACCATCATCAACATCATCATTGCCATCACCACCATCATCATCACCATCACCATCATGACCACCACCATCATCACCATCATCACCACCACCAACACCATTATCAACATCATCATTGCCATCACCACCACCATCATCATCATCACCATCATGACCACCACCATCATCACCATCATCATCATCACCATCACAACCATAATCACTATTATAATCACCACCAATATCACCATCACCACTATCATCACCACCACCACCATTATCGCCACCACCATCATCACCATCATCATCACCATTATCACCATCACCATTACAACCATCATTTTCACCACCATCAGCATCATCACCGTAATTATCATCATCACCACCACCATCATAACTATTATCATCATCACCACCACCACCATCTTCATCCTCACCATCACCACCATTATCATCATCATCATCATCACCACCATCATCATCACCACCACTATCATCACCATCTTTATCATCACCACCATCACCACCATCATCATCTCTATCTCCATCATCATTGTCACCATCATCACCAGCACCACCACCATCATCCTCATAATGCTCATCATCACTGTCATCATTTTCACAACCATTATCATCATCATCATCATCATCTTCATTACCACCACCACCACCATCATCACCATCACCACCTTCATCATCCATACCGTCACCATCATGATCATCACCACCACCATCATTATCACCATCATAATCATCATCAGCACCACCATTATCTTCACACCCATCATCACTATCATCATCACCATCACCATCATATTCACCGTCATTATCATCACCATCATCATCATCACCATCACCACCATCATCAAAAAACACCACCAATGGGGCACCTGGGTGACTCAGTCAGTTAAGCGTCAGACCTCAGCTCAGGTCATGATCTCACAGTTCTTGAGTTCAAGCCTCGCATCAGGCTCTGTGCTGATATTTCAGAGCCTGGAGCCTGCTTCAGATTTTGTGTCTCCCTCTCTCTCTTCCCCTCACTCATTTGTTCTCTGTTTATCAAACACAAACATACATTTAACCAAAATCCACCATCATCATCACCATAATCATCACCACCATTACCACCATTATCATCACCACCATCACCATTATCAGCATTATCAGTATCACCAATATCATCACCACCACCATGATCATCACCACCATTATCATCACCATCATGATCATCATCACCACCACCACCATCATCACCACCAACATCATCATAATCGTCACCATCACCACTATTATCATCACCACCACCATCATCATCACCATCACCATCAGCCTTCATCATCACCATTATTGTCAACATAACCATCAGTATATCACCATCATCATTATCACCATCACCACCATCATCAAAAAAACACCACCACCATTGGGGCACCTGGGTGGCTCAGTCAGTTAAGTGTCAGACCTCAGCTCTATCTGACCTTTTGCTCTGTCTCTCTGTTTCTCAAACACAAATATACATTTAACAAAAAACCACCATCATCATCACCATAATCATCATCACCATTACCACCATTATCATTACCACCATCACCATTATCAGCATCATCAATATCACCAATATCATCATCACCACCACCATTATCACTATCAGCATCATAATCAGCACCACCACCACCATCACCATCAAAATTATTATACCACCACCATCATCATCATCACTACTAGTATCATCACCATCTTCATCATCACCTTCACCATCACCACTTTCATCATCACCACCATCACCATCACGTTCATCATCACCATCATCATCATCAATATCACTACCATCATTATCACCATAACTGCCACTGTCATCACCACCAACACCATCATCATCATCACCATTACCACCATCATCATCACCACCAATGCCATCATCTTCATCACCATATCCACCACACCACCGTCATTATCACCATCAACATCATCATCACCACAATCATCCTCGCTATCATCATCATCATCATCATCAATACAAAAACCACCATCATCATTATCACATACACATCATCATCCTCATTACTACCACTATCATCACCATCATCATCATCACCATCACCCTCACATTCATCGTCACCTTCACTATCACCACAATCATCATTGCTATCATCATCAGCAGCAGCAGCAGCACCAAAACCATCATCATTTTCACCATCATCATCATCATCATCACACCCAAAATCATCATCATAATCATCCCCATCTCCACCTTCATCATCACCACCATTACCATCATCACCACCATCATCACCAAGATCATCATCATACACACCACCATCATCACCAACATCGTGCATACCAACATCATCATCATAGCCATTGTCACCATCACCATCATTATCATCATTACCATCACCATCATAACCACCATCATCATCATCACCATCACCATCACAACCACCACCATTATCATCACCATCATAATTACCATCAATACCATCATCATCGTCGTCACCACTCGTATCATCACCATCATCATCATCACCATCATAATTACCATCAATACCATCATCATCGTCGTCACCACTCCTATCATCACCATCATCATCATCACCATCATAATTACCATCAATACCATCATCATCGTCGTCACCACTCCTATCATCACCATCATCATCATCACCATCACCTTCATCATTACCACCACCATTATTATCACCATCATCATCAACACCATCAACACCATTACCAAAATCAGCATCATCAATATCACCACTATCATCACCATCACCAACATCATTATCACCATCATCATCACCACCCCTATCATCACCATCATCATCATCATCATCACCAGCACTGCCATCATCATCACCATCACCAACCTCATTACCACCAGCATAATCATCACCATCATCTTCATCATCACCACCAGCATCATCACCATCATCATCACTTTCACCATCATCACCATCACCACTATCATTATAACCACCATCCACATCATCATCACCATCATTATCATCATCACCACCACCCTCATAACTATCATTATCATCACCACCATCATCATTATCACCACCACCATCATCATCATCACTATCACCACCATTATCACAGCCACCATCATCATCATCACCACCATCATCACTATCATCATCACCACCAACACCATCATCATCACCATGATCACCAGCACCAGCATTATCATCACCATCATCATCATCATTACCACCACCACCACCATCATCACCATCCTCCCCCTCCTCCTCACTACTATCATCATCATCACCACCACTATCATCACCACCATTATCATCATCATCATCATCCCACCTTCACCATCATCAGTATCACCATCATCACCACCATCATCATCATCCCCATCATCATCATCATCATGATCACATCCCACCTTCATCATCCACACCATCACCATCATCATCACCACCACCATCATCAGTATCACAAGCATCATCATATTACCACCACCATCATTCTCACCATCATCATCATCTTCATCATCATCATCATCACCACCACTATCATCGTCATCACCCTAACCATCATCAGCAGCAACATCACCTCCAACACCGCCATCATCACCAATATCATTATCACCATCATTATCCTCACCACCACCATCTCCACTATTATCATTATCAGCACCATCATCATCACCACCATTATCATCATCACCACCACCATCACATCACCTCCATCATCATCATCACCATCATCACCTCCATCATCATCATCTTCCTCACCACTATCATCTTCACCATCATCATCATCACTACCATCATCATCATCATCATCACCACCATCACCATCATCAATATTATCGCGATCACCACCTTCAGCATCATTACCATCACCATCAGCACCTTCATCATCACCATCACCTCCACCATCATCACCATCAACATTATCATCATCACTGCCAGCACCACCATCACCACTACCACCGTCATCATCAACACCATCACCATCACCATCCTCATCACCATCAATATAATAATCTTCTCCACCATCATCATAATCGTCATCATCACTACCATCACCATCACCAACACAATAACCATCATCATCACTGCCATCATTATCATTACCACTACCATCACCACCATTATCATCACCACCACCACCCTCATCAGTATCATCACCTTCATCATCACCACCATCACCATCATCGTCATCATCACCATCACTGTCATCACCACTGTCATCACCATCATCACCACCACCACCATCATCAGGATTATTGTTACCACCTTCATCCAGACCACCATCAGCAGCATAACCACCATTATCATCACCATTATCATTATTATCGTCACCACCACCACCATCACCAGCAGCTGCAGCATCAATGCGACCACCACCATTATCACCATCATCATCATCATCATCATCATCATCATCTTCATTACCATCATCATCATCACCACCACCACCACTATCACCACCATCACTGTAGCAGGATTCTCACACACAGAGTCGTGACACCAAGGCTTTTCCTTCCAGGAAACGACTTTATTCCAGCTGGCATCACTCAGTTGGGTTCATACCCAAAGAACTGAGCCCTGAACATCATGTGGCATGGTTTTTTATATATATATATATTTTTTACTTCTTTGTCTCTCATATATGGTAACACACAAGCATACAGTCTGATTAACGTGGTCTCATGTTACAAGGTCGTGAGGGATGTTGTCATATATGCAAATAGCAAGGTTGCCTTGAGATGTTTTTTTTCTTTCCTTAGGGAGGGGACCCTACTACATTCCCCCTTTGATGCTCAGACCCCTATATTTTGGGTCAAAGAGTATCATCTTGGTTTAGAGATTTATATTTTTATAACATCATTACATGAGCGGACATCCCTTTTTTGAATTATGGCCTCAATGCGACTGGAGGCAGACCATACAACCAGGGGAGCTACGCAGGGTAAGAGTAAGCACCCTAAAATTAGGAGGATAATCCTGTGAGGCTGTTGAATCCACCAAGAGTGGAAAACCATCCTCTAAATAACTCTCTAGGGTTCTAGCTTTTCCAGGTCTGGACTGGGACATGAGCAACTTTTCTCATTCACTCTGTGATCTCCTCTATGACTTTTTCCTCATCATGTATCTGTAGACAAGCAGTTTTTCAGTTAAAATTTCCACGAACGCCTCTCTTAGAAGCAAGCGTGTAATCTAAGGCCAAGCAATTTTGATAGATGGCATTGTACATTTTGGTTTGTTGCTTGGCTAGTAAGTTAAGAGCTCTGGTAGTTTCATTGGTTATAACTTTAACAATTACTTGCAGTCTAATTATGTGGGTTAGCATGTAAATGGGAATGCAGTAGCCCCAATACCCATCCTCAGCCCAGGTGGCAGGGCCATAATATTGGATTATACACTCGGGAGGCCATTTATTATGTTTTTAATTGCTCATTGTAAGGCATGCTGCTTTTTTTTTTTTTTTGAGTCTCCCTGTCCCTATACACTTGAATTCTCAAACGTTTTTCTCTGGCAAGTGGAAGGAGGAAGAAAGATGGACGAATAGTTTCTAGCACATATGACCCTGACCAGACTGAGGAAGTATAATATAGGCTGTCCTTTCATGTATCTAGTCCACCCAGGGCCTGCCATTTGATGGCTGTGTTGATATGGTCTCAGGCCTCTTGGAGATGAGAGAAGTTAGATAAGGGATGGGGATCTGGCTCAAGGTGATCTGGGTCCCCCACCATTGGGCTTTCTGGGCAGCTGAGTTATAAAATCTTTGGGTTAGTCATGTTAAGTTTTTAACAGAGATGATGGTGAACATTTCCCCCACTAGGCAAGACAGTTTTTTTCCAATAACTGAGCTTTTGAGAAGCCAAAGCCCAATAGTAGGACTGGGGTATTTTGTTTTACTCTAAAGTTTGTGGGGATCTAATATTTTTTAGTCTCTTATGGCCATTGTTTTCCTATCTTGGTACCAACAAAGTATCTTATCCACAAAAGGAATGTGAGCGTTAACAGAAACCTCTCACCACATTTCTGGCTGGCCAAGGCGGCCTTAGCCAATCCTATGGCAAAGAGTAGATGAAGAATCACAATAATAGTGATAAACTAGGCATGACAGTGCATCACAGTTAGGAAACATATAGAAAATAAGGGCAGTCTTTTGTTTCACCAGACCGTCGATTCCTCAAGCTTCTGCCATGCATAGATTAGTCAGCTTCTGGAGTGACTAATGCAGGGCTACAGTGTCCTGGAGCCTCTGGAGTCACAGATTGCTTCTTCCATATGGTCAGCTTGCACTGCAATGATGGATCAGGAATGCATTCCCGGTTTTGAGATGCCAGCTTCACTCTGCTGTAGTGAATCCGGGGACCCACTTTGGCTACCTTTACTGCAGTAGGGGTGGATAAAATGACAGTGAACAGGCCTAGAGGGATTTTAGGCGTTGAACATTTCATTTCTTTATCCATGTTGCATCTCTAAGTTTAAAGAGGCGAGCGTGAGTAGTCAGATTTACTGGTAATTGTTCTCTGACCCAGTGTTGAAAGATGGTTAGGGTAAAGCCAAGGGCCTGCATCTGTTGTTTTAGGGTTAGACTGTCTATCTAATTTGATCCCCCCCTTATGCCACTGATAATGGGAAGGAGAGGGTGCCCTTAAAGGATTTCATAAGGGGAGAATACCATCTGCTTTAGCCTCCCACTTGCAGCTGCGGTCTGCCTCCCTGAAGGTCCTTTATCTCTCCCTGCCTAATGTTACCTTTCCCTATTTGTTTTTCCCCAGAACAGGGCCTGTAACTGCTGTTGGGGAACAGGGACAATGACCGTTCTGGCTTCTTAAGCTGATAAAGGATGGTGTAGGGATCCAGCAGTTAGAGTCTACCCAAGGATTAGTCAAGTGGCCCACAGTATGGTTTTCCAGGAAGGCTGGCAGGCATGAGGCGGCATAAACATTAGCAGACATGAAGAGAAAAACACAAAGTAAATATTATACTGACCAACAGGATGGCATCTTAAAATAATGGCTATAGTTCCCAAACCTGTCAAAAAATCTAGGAGAGACCTTAACTTTATAAGCAACAGATGTCAGGAACTCTCTCATTACCCAGCTAATGGAGAAGCAGGAGCAGTAAGTAATCAATGGTGGTTCTATTTCCAAGCATCTGGCCTTAATTTAATTGAAAAAAAAATTTTTTTAAGCATCTAATGCTTGTGAGGTGTTATTTTAGACTTTTTCTGAGTAATACGCTTTATTTTAACGTGTAAAACTTTTTCAAGAGCCAGAAGTTCTACTGGAGAGTCAAGGAAGCCATTTACCATTATTAATTTGTAGTTTTTAGGTAAGCCAAACCTGAGTATTATTTTATAAAGCAGAATTTTTATTACTTTTTGTGCCTTTTCTGTCTTGTAAGGGAAGGCCCCTACCCAATTAGTAAAAGTATTAACCAAAACAAACAGATGTAGGTGTTTTGGTTTTTTTTTACTTGGCAACTGAGACCTAATTGTTAGTCTTTCCCTGGATAGTCTCCAGTTCCTTGATTGTCTGGGAAAGCAAGTTTGTGGTCGAAAAGGTTGTTTTTAAGACATACTTTACAGACTGATACCACTTGCAGAACTATCCTTGACAATTTTTTTCCCCATCAAACATCCTTTGGTAACTTTTGTCCCTCCCTAAATGAAAGGTCTGATGCTATATTTTAAAAGTCATTTAGCTCTGTGAGCTTGGTAACAGTCATTGCCCTGCTCTGTTTTAGCCATTCCAAAGACTGGAGACAGTGTTTAAGAGTCAGACCCCAGTTTATTTGTTTATTTATTTGGGGGGAGGGGAGAGTAGGTGTATTGAGTCTCCTTTAATAATTGATAAAGTAGCAAACTATTTTCCTGAACCCTGGTATCTATAGCCTACAATAGCCAGTAATTTTCAAAAGCTCACATAATTGTTTATCTGTCCTGAGTTAGCACCAGAGTCTCTAATTTAGTTATAATGTCCCTTTCTAACAAGGATGTGAGGCTCTCTGGCATTATCAGGAAAGAATGAGAAAAAAAATTATGTTTCCCCATATACATCCCAGGGGCTGAGAGAGAAGTTTGATTAGAAGTTTTCCAGAGGTGTCCCTAATCATCATGCTGCATTTGGATGATTGGCCTGGAGTGGACAGGAGGACAGAAAAGGTAGCTCTGGTGTTGAGAAGGAAATCATCGAGTTCTTCTATATTTAGAGTTACCTGAGGTTCTAGGTTTCTGATGGACAGTTGGTTTAGGGGAGCCACCATGAAGAGCACCAGGCCCCCGTTAGTACCTTCCAGGATCATCGGTTATCTGAGCCCTCACAGATAGAGGTCCCCGAGGGCACTCAGATTTCCAGAGGCATGGATTATGGGGTTTTCATTTTGATTGTCCCCTCTGAGGGTGTTCTCATTTTAGTGCTCTGAATGGCCATAGAAATGGCACTTGGTGCCAGGACCTCAGGAAGTTCGATCTGACATAGTATGTAACTAAGGCGTTAGATTGTTTTTTTTTTTTTAAGTAGTTTATTGTCAAATTAGTTTCCATACAACACCCAGTGCTCTTCCCCACAAGTGCCCTCCTCCATCACCACCACTTCTTTTCCCATCTCCCACTTCAACCCTCAGTTCATTTTCAGTATTCAATAGTCTCTCAAGTTTTGTGTCCCTCTCTCTCCCCAACTCTCTTTCCCTCTTCCCCTCCCCCTGGTCCTCCATTAGGTTTCTCCTGTCTCCTGTTAGACCTATGAGTGCAAACATATGGTTTCTGTCCTTCTCCGCCTGACTTATTTCGCTTAGCATGACACCTTCGAGGTCCATCCACTTTCCTACAAATGGCCATATTTCATTCTTTCTCATTGCCATGTAGTACTCCATTGTGTATATATACCACATCTTCTTGATCCATTCGTCAGTTGATGGACATTTAGGCTCTTTCCATGTTTTGGCTATTGTAGAAAGTGCTGCTATGAACATTGGGGTACATGTGCCCCTGTGCATCAGCACTTCTGTATCCCTTGGGTAAATCCCTAGCAGTGCTATTGCTGGGTCATAAGGGAATTCTATCGATAGGTTTTTGAGGAGTCTCCACACTGTTTTCCAGAGCGGCTGCACCAGTTTACATTCCCACCAACAGTGTAGGAGGGTGCCCGTCTCTCCACACCCTCACCGGCATCTATAGTCTCTTGCTTTGTTCATTTTAGCCACTCTGACTAGCGTGAGGTGGTATCTCAGTGTGGTTTTGATTTGTGTTTCCCTGATGCTGAGTGATGTTGAGCATCGTTTCATGTGCCTGTAGGCCATCTGGATGTCCTCTTTGGAGAAGTGTCTGTTTATGTCTTCTGCCCATTTCTTCACTGGGTTATTTGTTTTGAGGATGTGGAGTTTGGTGAGTTCCTTGTAGATTTTAGATACTAGCCCTTTATCTGATATGTCATTTGCTACTATCTTTTCCCATTCTGTCAGTTGCCTATTCGTTTTCTTGATTATTTCCTTTGCAGTGCAGAAGCTTTTTATCTTGATGAGGTCCCAAGAGTTCAGTTTTGCTTTCATTTCCCTTGCCTTTGGGGATGTGTCGAATAGGAAATTGCTGCGGTTGAGGTCTAAGAGGTTGTTTCCTACTTTCTCCTTGAGGGTTTTGATGGTTTCCTGTCTCACATTCAAGTCCTTCAGCCATTTTGAGTTGATTTTTGTGTATGGTGTAAGAGAGTGGTCTAGTTTCATTCTTCTGCATGTTGCTGTCCAGTTCTCCCAGCACCACCTGCTAGAGAGGCAGTCTTTTTTCCATCGGATACTCTTTCTTGCTTTATCAAAAATTAATTGGCCATACATTTGTGGGCCCAGTTCTGGGTTCTCTATTCTATTCCATTGGCCAGATGGCTTCCCAGGGGAATTCTACCAGACATTTAAAGCAGAGCTAATACCCATTCTTCTCAAACTATTCCAAAAAATAGAAATAGAAGGAAAACTTCCAAACTCATTCTACAAAGCCAGGATCACCTTGATACCCAAACCAGACAGAGACCTGGAAAAAAAAAGGGGGGAACTACAGACAAATATCCTTAATGAATACAGATGCAAAACTACTCAAGAAGATACTGGCAAATCAAATTCAACAGCATATAAAAAAATTATCCATCCATCATGATCAAGTGGGATTCATTCCTGGGTTACACGGCTGGTTCAATATTCGCAAATCCATCAATGTGATCCATCACATTAACAAAAGAAATGATAAAAACCATATGATCCTGTCGATGGATGCAGAAAAGCTTTTGACAAAATACAGCACCCTTTCTTAATAAAAACCCTGAGAAAGTCGGAATACAAGGAGCTTACCTAAACATTATAAAAGCAGTTTATAAAAAGCCCACAGCTAATATCATCCTCAATGGGGAAAAACTGAGAGCTTTCCCCCTGAGATCAGGAACACGACAGGGGTGCCCACTCTCACCACAGTTGTTTAACATAGTGCTGGAAGTCCTAGCATCAGCAATCAGAAAAAAAAGGAAATAAAAGGTATCAGAATTGGCAAAGAAGAAGTCAAACTTTCACTTTTCGCAGATGACATGATAATCTACATGTAAAACCCAGCAGATTCCACCAGAAGCCTTCTAGAACTGATCCATGAATTCAGTAAAGTTGCAGGGTACAAAATCAATGTACAGAAATCGGTTGCATTCCTATCCACCAAAAATGAAGCAGCGGAAAGAGAAATCAAGAAACTGATCCCCTTCACGATTGCATGAAAAACCATCAAATACCTAGGAGTAAACCTAACCAAGGATATAAAAGACCTATATGATGAAAACTATAGAAAACTTATGAAAGAGATTGAAGAAGACACCATGGATCGGAATAATAAACATTGTGAAAATGTCATTACTACCCAAAACAATCTACACATTTAATGCAATCCCCATCAAAATTGCACCAATATTCTTCTCAAAGCTAGAACAAACTATCCTCAAATTCGTATGGAACCACAAAAAACCCCGAATAGCCAAAGTAATATTGAAGAAGAAAACCAAAATGGGAGGCATCACAATCCCAGACTTTCGCCTCTACTACAAAGCTGTCATCATCAAGACAGTATGGTATTGGCACAAAAACAGGCACATAGACCAATGGAATAGATTGTTTTTTAAGCTTCCCTTTCTGTTTTATTTGTAATATACCCAATTGACAGCTCATAAGAGCTGTGCCAGGGTCCCTTCACGGCCAACAGCCAATTTATTCATTTTCTCTGAATATCTAGGGCTGATTAAGTGACAAATTTGTCTTTTAAAATGATCTCAGCCTTAGGTGTGTCAAGGGAGATAGCCATAGATTTAATGAGAGCCTCTCTCAACCCCTCCAGGAAGGCCATCAGGCTCTCATTTGGTGTTTTTAAAATAGTGGCTAATTCAGCATAATTTAAGGACTCAATCTTAGAGTTCCTTCATCTGTGTCATTAAGAGTCTGGTTTACCAAAAGCATGATGTCTTTCCAGATCAACTAAAAACTTATATAATATTCTGAAAAACCTTTACATATTTGTCCAGTTAGAAAATTTACCTAAATCTCCTTTATCTGTCTTAAACCTTGTAATGTAAAGTGTTTTTGTTTTGGTTTGGTTTGGTTTGTTTTTACCCCTCTGTTTCCTGCCTGTAGGACATTGTGGGTAGAACTGTAACCAAGCACGATTTTCTTGATTGTTGTAGGATGCACTAATTTTATTTTCGCCCAACAATAACTTATGTATTGATCATTGGCCATTGAGGGAGGGAGCTAAAGGGCCAAAGTCAAGGTCTTTTCCCCTGCCTTTTTCAACAATGCCCACACAAATATGTTTCAGCCATGTGGGTATCCATTTTTGGCATACAATGGGCTAAGCTTAGTAACATGGCTCCCATGTAGCTTAGCCAAAGCCCTTTATATATTATCCGTCCCTCATATGGCAGAGGCATCCATTCCTCTAGTAAACAAAAATATCACAAATGTGGAGGATTTGGAGGGTATTGCCATCCTTTTCCCAACCTTTGGGTCAAAGGAAGAACTTTAATCTTAATCCTATGTACTTTTAAAGTCCATTTATTTTAATCGTAGTCCATCCTGACCATATATAAAATTTCTGTTTAAAGGTTACCCTTCATAAACCTTCGACAACTTTTCTTTTACATTCAGATTTTGTCCCAAGCCATTTTCCTCCAAATAACCAGTCTCATTTAGGATAAAATCACTTTCTTTTACCATTAACAAAAATATATTTCCATTCCTTATATCTTTCTTACATACCTCCTACTTTCCTACATACAAAGTTACTTTCCTTATTTCCAACAATCTTAATATGGTTAGTGGAATTTTAACTGCTAGAAACCTTAGTCTCCAGTGAAAACTAGATAGTAATCAATTGTGAACTCTATGTTATATCAGAATCTTTTTAGATGGCAAACTTATGAATCCATTAAGCACGAAGCATGTTTTTCAACCATGCCAAATATCCCTAGGTTGTTTTTTTTTTTTTTTGCAACAAGTCAAAAGCACAAACCCTCATCTAGTAATTAGTGCTTTAGCTCATCTTGTTAGATACCCAATGAGTTCAATCCCAATTTATCAGGTAAGCAAAACTTTAACGTTGTAGGTTACCAAGGACTTTGAAAGCTCTCTTAACAATCACCCATGAAAACTATGAGATAGACAAAATTAACCATCACTTTAAGTCATCCTTTTGTTAACAAATTGGAACAGAGATGACATGAGCTTATTTGATCTTTAGCAAATCTAGGTAGAATACACATTTGTTTCTGTTTTTTTTTAAACATTGATAAACATTGTCTATCTCAAGCCAACAAACTTAAATTAACTTAAACACTGAATATGTTTTGCCTGAGTCCATGTAAAACACTCTGTTCCCCATGGTTAATTTTTACCTGGAAAGTTGGTGGGGAAATATGACTTCGGGGGTCTTTGCTCCTCAACATCTAGGGGAGGAGGAGGAGCTGATGGTGCTTGAGGCATTGAGGAGTCAGTTATGTAGGGCACCTCCCCCAGGTGGTACAGAAAAGGAGTGAGGGAAGGGAGGGCAAAAAAGGAGAGATGCCAGCAGAAAGCAGAGAAAGAGAATTCCCAGTTTTAAATCTTGTCAGCTCAGACAGAGGAGCAGACTTTAGGTTTCTTTTGTTTTGTTTTCCACCAATGGAATTAGGCAGTCATGTCAGTCCAGAGAAGACAGGGAATTTCCCCAAAACAAAAGGAGTTTTGGCAGCTGCTTGGGAATATTCCTTAAAGTACCTGTTCTGAGGCAGAATAACCAGAGACAATTGACTCCAATTATTATAGTCATTGACCCAGAAAATGAATGAGAGACATGTCCCCATACACAGTTACATGGTGACTCCAAGCTGCCACCCAGTGCACAACACCTTAGAGTTGCAGCTTCATTCCTCTTCCCTTGTGGAATTACTAGTGCAACTCTGGGATGTGATCAGGTTCCTCTTCTGCTTATTACAGACAAGTCTACCAAAACGAACCCGGGTTCTTACCAG
Source organism: Helogale parvula (assembly GCA_004023845.1). NCBI lineage: Eukaryota > Metazoa > Chordata > Mammalia > Carnivora > Herpestidae > Helogale > Helogale parvula. The sequence goes on from PJEM01015650.1 coordinate 13,967, forward strand.
TCTGATGAGCACTCCCTGAGCTGGTTCCTGGGCCTCACTGGTTCCATTAGTGCACACGGGGTCCTCATCCCAACTCATCAGGAGGGCTAGTCTCCTGTGGATCAAGGGGTCCATTGGTACCAGGTGAGTTGCCTCTCCTGGTGCTCTGAGGTTTGCATCCCCAGTGGCAAAGGAGTTGGAAACACACTGTCTCCAAATCTGAGATGAGCCCCCATGTAATGTAGCAGAATTCTCACACAGAGAGTTGTAACACTGAGGTTTTTCTTTCCAGGAAGCAACTTTATTCCAGCTGGCATCGCTCAGTTGGATTCATATCCAAAGAACTGAGCCCCAAACACCACATGGCATGGTTTTTAAAATTATCTTTTACTTTTTGTCTCCCATCTATGGTAACACACAAACATGCAGTCTGATTAAAGTGATCTCATGTTACAAAGTCGTGAGGGATGTCGTCATATATGTGAATAGCAAGGTTGCCTTGAGATGTTTTTTTATTCTTTCCTTAGGGAGGGGACCCTACCATATCATCATCATTACTATCACCATCATCATTATCATCACCATCACCACCTTCATCATCACCACCATGACCATTGTTATCATCACCATCATTACCTCCACTTTCATCACCATCATCACCATCATCATCACTGCCAGCACCAATATCACCACCACCACTATCATCATCATCATCATCACCACCATCATCATCACCATGAATATAATCATCTTATCCACCATCATCACCACCACAACCACCGTCATCACCATCATCATCATTGTCATCACCACGATTATCATCGTCACCACCATTATGATCTCCATCATCACCAGCAGCAGCAACATGCCACCACCACCATCACCACCATCATCATCATCATCTCAACTACCATCATCATCATCACCAACATTATATCACCATCATCATCATCACCCTCACCACCATCATCAAAAAACACCACCATCTTCCTCATCATCATCACCATCACCACAATCATTATTACCACCATCAACATCATCATCACCATAATCATCATCATCATCACCATCATAACTATCATCATCATCACCACCAACATAACCACCATCATCACGATTATCATCACCACCACCACCATCTTCATCATCATCACCACCATCATAACTATCGTCATCATCACCACCAACATAACCACCATCATCACCATTATCATCACCACCACCACCATCTTCATCATCACCATCACCACCATTATCAACAGCATCATCATCACAGCCACCATCATCATTACCACCACCATCATCATTATCACCACCACCACCATCATCACCATCATTATTATCGTCATCATCACCATCATCATCCTCACCACCATCAACATCCTTACCATCACCATTATCATCACCATCATCATCATTACCATCACAGCAGCAACAGCAGCAGCTGCTTCAATGCCACCACCACCATCCTCCTCCTCCTCCTCCTAACTACCATCATCATCACCACCATCACCACCTTCATCATCACCACAATCACCATCATTATCATCACCACCATCTTCACCTCCACCAACATCACCATCATCATTATCAACATCACCATCATCATCATCATCACCATCACGACCATTATCATCACCGCTATTGTTTTCTTCATCACCATCATCACCATCGTCATCATTGTTATCACTGCCACCATCACTATCACCACCACCACCATCACCATCAATATAATTATCTTCCTCACCAACTTCACCGCCACCATCTCCAGTGTCGTCACCACCATCACCACAACCACCACCACCATCACCATTGCTATCACCATGATTATCATCACCACCACCACCATCATCACTATCATCATCACCATCACAATTATCATCACCTCCAACATCACTATGACCACTATGAATATCACCACCATAATCTACATCACCATGATCATCATCACCATCATCATTTTTACAACCATTATAATCACCATCATCATCTTTTTCATCACTACCACCACCATCATCACCATCATCATCATCATCATCATCACCATCAATATCATCACGACCACTACCATCATTACCATCATCATCATCATCACCACCACCACCACCACCATAATCATCACCACCACCACCACCATAATCACCATTACTACCATTATCATCATCACCATCATCATCATAATCATCACCACTACCAACAGCATAATCACCATCATGGTCACCACCACCATCATCATCACCACCACTATTACCACCACCGTCATCACCATCAAGACCATTATAATCACCACCATCATCATAACCACCATCATCACCACCACCACAAACATCACTATCAGTGCCATCACCATCATCACCATCATTATCATCACCACCATCATTATCCCCACCATTATCATCACTATCACCCCCATCATCATCACCATCTTCACCGTCATCAACATCAACATCATCAACACCATCATCACCATCACAATCATCATTATCACCATCAATATCATCACCATCACCATCCAATATTACCACCACCATCATCATCACCACCATCATTACCTCCATCACTATCACCATCCAATATCATCACCATCACCATCATCATTATCACTACCATTATCACCTCCACCAACATCACCACCATTATCATCACCCATCATTATCTTCACCACCATCATCATCATCACCATCATTACAACCATCATCATCATCATCATCACAACAGGCACCACTACCACCACCATCATCATCACCATCATTACCATCATCATCACCATAGATATAATCATCTTCTCCACCAACATCACCACCGCCATCATCAGCATCACCACCATCACCACCACCACCATCATCACCATCATCATCATTGCCATCACCACAATTATCACCACCACCACCATCATCACCACCACCATCATCACCATCATCATCACCATCATCATCTTCATCGTCACCACCATCATCACAATCACCATCATCACCACCACCACCATCATCACCATCATCGTGATTATCATCACCTCCAGCATCACCATCACCATTATTATCATCACCACCACCATCATCATTATCACCATCATCATCACCATCATCATTTTCACAACCATTATCATCACAATCATCATCATCTTCATCACCACCATCATCATCATTATCATCACCACCACCACCATCACCATATTCATCATCACCATCACCACCTTTATCATCATCACCACCAACATCATCACCATCACCATCAACATCATCACGACCATTACCATCATCACCATTACTATCATCATCATCATCATCATCATCATCATCATCACCACCACCACTAACACCACAATCACTGTCATGGTCACCACCATCATCATCATCACTATCACTATTACCACCACCGTCATCACCATCACTACCATTCTCATCATCAACATCATCATTATCATCGTCACTACCATAATAATCATCACTACAACCATCATCACCATCGCCACCACCATCATCATCATCACTACCATTATCAACACCACCATCATCTTTACCACCACCATTGTCACCATCACCATCATCACCACAATCATCATCACCACCATCAACACCATCAGCAACACCACAATCACCATCATCATTACGACCATCACCACCAGCACCATCATCATCATCTCCATCATGACCATCATCATCGTCACTGTCACCACCATCACCACAATCATCATTATCATCACTATCACTACCATTATCACCACCACCATCATCATCATCACTACCATCATCATCATTATCACCATCCTCATGGTCACCTCCACCATCACCATCATCCCCATCATTATCATCACCACCACCACCATCACTACCATTATCATCACCACCATCAACATCATCATCACCATCATTTGAATTATCCCCATCACCATCTTCATCGTCACCATCACCATCATTATCTTCACCACCACCTTCATCACCTTCACTACCCTTATCATCACCATCATCACCACCACCATCATCACCACCACCTCCATCATTACCATCACCACCACCATCAACACCATCGTCACCACCACCACCATCACCACCACCTCCATCATTACCATCACCACCACCATCAACACCATCATCACCACCACCACCATCACCACCACCTCCATCATTACCATCACCACCACCATCAACACCATCATCACCACCACCACCATCACCACCACCTCCATCATTACCATCACCACCACCATCATCACCATCATCACCACTATCATCATCATTACCAAAATCATTATCATCACCACAATTATTATCACCACCATCACCACCGCCACCATCCTCATCATCATCATTTTCGTCATCACCACACCACCATCATCATCACCACTATCATAATCATCCATTCCACCACCACCATCATCATCACCACCTCCATCATCATCACCATCATCATCATCATCATCACCCCACCACCTCCATCATCATCGCCACCACCACCACTATCATCATCACCTTCATCATCATCCTTATCATTTCCATATCTTCTCCAACATTTGTTATCTCTTCTTCCCCACCGCCCTTATTTGGGTCATAAACATCATAAGAGTGTGAGATGGTATTTCACTGTGGGTTTGATTTGCATCAGGGAATGCAAGTTTTCATTTTAACTTGTCTAGTTGATTGCCTACTAGCATGGCTGCATCAGTTTGTGCTCCCATCAGAGTAGAAGAGGATCCATTTGCTTATACTGTGGCCAACATCAAGCAACCTTACCACGGATCTCTACTTTGCACCATGGAGAGGTATACTCCTCTTCAGCTGTGTCATGGAGAGAGGGGGTCGATAGAATGGAAGGGTTGTGTCCCCACTGCTCACAGATGGGCACAGAGGGTGGATAATGACCCTTGATTCTGAGGTCTTCAGGGAGAATAACAGCCTCAAGGTCTCTGGCCAGAAGTTTATATCTTTTTGAGGCTGCCTTCAGCCAAGCTTGTGAGATGTGGACAAACCAGTTACTGAGCATCTTCGTTGGGAGTAAAGTGTCTTTTGGTTATTCATGGGGGAAAGGGTGATTCTTTGAGGATCTGACTGCAGGAAGGAGGTATGGATGCCCCTGCTTTGCCTTCTGAAATAGTGAAGGTCTTTGGGCTTCTGTTTCCTGCTTCATCCGTCATCTGAAGATAACCCTGCAGAACAGGATGATGACAGGAGCATGGGGTGGGGCAAGGGGACCACTGGGTCATGTAGGCAGAGTGATCTTCTCTAAACATCACCTTTTCTGGTCCAAAAATGAAGAGCATTGGCTGACCTTCCAGAAAACTTTATATCCCATAACTATAAAATAACTCATCCCTCCCCCCCATCCCTCTTGCCCTGTTTCCTCCTTCGCACCACCCTCACCTACAAAGATGTCCATTATGTCATTCTCTAGAGCTCTAAAAAATTGAATACAACTTGATCACATAGTAATGACAATAACCAAGTGCTTGCTATGTGCCAGGACCTGTGTTAAGGTATTTAATGTGTCAGTTCCATTCATTCCCACCACAAGCCTGCGATATAAGTACTTTACTCACTTCATTTGGCTGACAAAGAAATCTTCGTCCTGTTACCTATGTAACTTAGAATTGTGTAATATCATTTGCCAACACCATAAGATGAGATATTGCACACTTATTGAAATCATGATTATGAACATTTTAATTAACACTGAAAAATACTCCATGGATGAAACACATTAAAATGCAAAATGTAATTAAAAACCAATTTTGTTTTCAAAATAAAATTATGTCTGTGTATGCAATGCATCAAACATCCATGAGAATGATCTACATGGAGTTATGGGTAAATTTTCATAAACCTAATTTTTTCCGGAACCAAAGTGTTAAATGAAGTTATAGTAGGAGTCAAATCATAGGAAGCATTTCATATACATGACAAAAATCTTAAGGATATAAGTCCAAACTATAAATCCTGATCATCATTTTGAAGTGAGCATTGGTTTCTGGGGGATTTTCTTTGTTTTGTGCATACTTGTGTTATTTCAAATATATTTAGAGGCACGTGGGTGGCTCAGTCAGTTAAGCAGCCAACTTCGGCCCAGATCATTATCCCAGTGATGTCTGAGTTTGAGCCCTGCATCAGGCTCTGCGCTGACAGCTCAGAGCCTGGAGCCTGCTTTGGATTCTGTGTCTCCCTCTCTGTGCCCCTCCCCCACTCATTCTCTATATCTCTAAAAAATAAACATTAAGGGGCGCCTGGGTGGCTCAGTCATTTGAGCATCCGGCTTTGGCTCAGGTCATGATCTCACGGTTCGTGGGTTCAAGCCCCACATCAGGCTCTGTGCTGACAGCTTAGAGCCTGGAGCCTGTTTCAGAGTCTGTGTCTCCCTCTCCCTCTGACTTTCTCCTGCTTGTGCTGTCTCTCTCTGTCTCTCAAAGATAAATAAGAAATAGAAATTTTTTTAAAAATAAAATAAACATTAAAATTAAAATATATATTTAATTTTTCTATTTTATTAAATTGAGATAAAATACACATAACATAAAATTTATCATCTTAACCATTTTAAGAGTGCAGTTCAGTAGTGTTAAGTATATTCACATTGTTGTGCAACCAGCTTCCAGAACCTTTTATCTTGCAAATTAAAACTCATTACCCATTAAATATCACCCCACCCCCACTCCCCCAGTCCCTGGTCCCCACCGTCTAGTATCTGCCTCCATGAATCTGACTGCTTTAGAAACCTCATATAAGTGGATCAAATATTTTTATAGCAAATTTGTTTGTGGAGGGCTTTTATTCCTTTTTCGATGTCTAAAATTTCTGTAGAAGCAAAATTTTTAGGAGCAAAATACATGTCCGTGGACAAAATTTTTTAAATGTTATGAGGATATGTGATGACAAATGTCTCTTGCCTCCCTGACCTCCAGTGAAACTCTCCAGGGGCAGCCACTGTTAGCAGAATCTTATCTGTCTTTCCAGAAACTTTCATTGCAAAACAAAAACAAAAACAAAAACAAAAAACAACAACAACAAAAAAAAACAAAAAAAGAAACTTTCATTGCATATCCATATACATCCATATATACAAAATATATAACCTCTCCTGCCATTTATAGAAAGGATAGCATATTCTCCACAGTGTTCTCCACCTTGCTTCTCACACATTAGGACTGTTCTTGCCCATGTGGCAGGAAGAGCTGTAGAGTTTTTCACTAGAATAATGCAACATAATGCAGGGCGCCTGGGTGGCCCAGTTGGTTAAGCATCTGATTCTTGACCTCAGCTTGGGTCATGATCTCACCGTGTGTGGGTTCAAGCCCCATATCAGGCTCCATGCTGTAAGCACAGAGCCTGCTTGGGATTCTGTCTCTCCTTCTCTTTGGCCATCCCCAGCGTGCTCACTCACTCTCTGTTCTCTCTCAATAAATAAATAAACTTCAAAAAAACTTTTAAATAAAAAAAGCATACAACATAATGCATTTCTCCAGTCCCATCAGTGGGCGTTAGGTTCTCTTCAATCTTCTCTTCTTGGAAATAATGCTCAGCTCTCATTAACCTCATGCGCATACCTTTAAGTGCACATGCACATCTACCAGTAGGATAAATTCCTAGAAGGATTGCAGGGTCAGGAGGCTTCCTAAGTGCTAATGTGGGCATATATTGCCACTACACTCTTTGAAGAATTGGTTACAGTTTATACTCCTGCCAACCATGTATGCGAATACTGGTGGGAAGATCTTCGTAATCATTACCTTAAAAAACTTTTTAAATGTTTATTTATTTTTTGAGGGGGGAAGGAGAGAGAGAGAGAGGGAGACAGAATCCAAAGCAACTGTCAGCATAGAACCTGATGTGAGGCTCGAACTCACGAACCACAGGATCATGACCTGAGACGAAGTTGGACGCTCAGCCAACTGAGCCACCCAGGCACCCCACGTAATCATTCTTAAAGTCTGACAATGGAGGCGCTTTCATGAAAGGTGATAAGCTCCCCACCATGAGAGATATGTAAGCAATGGCTTAATAACTAGTTGATGGGGATGTTGTTTTCATTATGGCTCCAGAATCACAAGGAAAGTGGGTGAAGTCACTTGAAAAAACTAAACTAAAGATTCCATAATTAGTGACCCCATCAATACTCTAGGAAGTGTAGCTTGGAACCCATCAAATGCCTAATAATTTATCGGCCTCAACACCTTTGTGCATGGAAGGCTCCATGCCCCTCACTGACTTCCCAGTGTTGAGAGAAATGGCAGGACCTATATCTGACATGTGCTGATATATCCCCAGAAACTAACCTTTGCTCTCACGACATGGTGGGTTAGTCTTCTTACCTCCAATTTGCAGGTGTGGAAACAGGCTCAGTGAGGGGACACAATTGTCCCAAAGCCACACAGCCAGGAAGGGGCATCTGGGATTATTCACTTGTAGTGGTAATAATGATAACTATTGTTGAGCTCTTACTGTTGTATTCTGTTATTGTTGTTATATTGATTGATCTAGGTTAAAACCACCATCATGAGGAAGTTGCCATTATTGTTCCCATTTTACAGGAGATGAAACTGAAAAATGTATTAATAGTATATGAACACATTTTCCTTGAAAAATAGTAACTTTATTTTGTAGTAAAACTAACATCTCAGTTATCCATCACTCACAATTGGCCCCTATGCCATTACCCGGTGATATTTTCTACCAAGTTGTGATTTCCACTGGGTATTATTTGGAATCTCTGACATGCAACCTCATTTGATTCTCATGACCCTATGGATGGATCTTTCTTTTTTTCCTCCCAGTCTCTTCACTGGGAAGTTCAGAGAGGCAAACGTCTTTGCCCGTGATCACATGGTCAGGAAAGGGTGGAGCCTGAATTTGAACCCTACTCTGTCTGAGCTCTTCTCATGATCTCATGATTCCAAGAGAGTGGAGGACATAATTCTCACTAGGTGAGTGCAAATGTGAGTGCTCCATGGAGAATTTCATCCATCAGGACTGAGGGAGGCAGGAGGAGGGGTGTTGTGTGTGGGCTTAGGTAAATATAACAAGCATAAGGGAGGAAGAAAATGTGTTACTTGATAGACTATTTATTGTCTACTGTGTTCGGGGCTACATAGGATAGAGCTTATCCTGAAGCTGCAAACTATGGATTCAGATCCATGCTTCTCCATTTACTTGGGTAAACTTACTTAACGCCTCTGACCCTCAGTTTCCCCACACGGGAAACAAAGAGGATATAATACAGTTGTAGTGAGTGCCCAGTTATGATGACCAATTCTTATGGAGAAAGAAATGAAATTTGGAGAAGTTAAATCAACATCTCTCTGCATAAACTCATTCGATCCATGACTTTGGAAATTCTCTCTGTGCTGACGATGCCCAAATATTTCTCTCCATCCTGAAGCTCTCATCTAACCCCAGACCTGTAAATCCAACAGTTGCCATGACAACCCAACTAGCAGGGGGGTCTCCCAGAGCTCTGAGGTTCATGTCAAGGGCTGGAGTATGAAACTGGCAGATGAAAAGGCTTGAGTGTGAATACCTGCCCACGTTTACCAGCTGTGTGACTTGGGGGAAGTTATCCCATTAAGAGTACCAGTTTCCTCTTGACTTTGAGCAAGACACTTACGTTCTCTGGGCTTAGTTTTCTGTTTTTCTTTTCTTTTTTCTTTTGTTTTATTTATTTTTTCAAACTTTATTAAAGTATAATTCACAAATAAAATTGTATATACTTAAAGGATAGAATGTGATCATTTGATACACGTGTATATTGTGAAATGATGACCACAATTAAGTTAATTAACACATCTATTGTCACCCACTGTTACATTTGTGAGTGTGCATTTTAAAGACACTTAAGCGGGAAAGACACACAGAATTTGAAGCAGGCTCCAGGCTCTGAGCTGTCAGCACAGAACCTGATGTGGGTTGGAACCCATGAACCGTAAGATCATGACCTGACCTGAAGCCAGAGCCTTAACCAACTGAGCCACCCAGGCACCCCTCTACTTTCTTTTCCTATGAATTTGACTACTCTAGGTACCTCATATAAGTGACATCACACAGTAACTGTCACTTAGCATGATGTCTTCAAGATTCATCTGTGTTGTAGCAGGTGTCAAATTTTCCTTCCTTTCTAAGGACGACCAAATTCCATTCCGTGTATATGCCACATTCTGCTTATTATTTCCTCCCTCCAGGTACACTTGTATTACTCCCACTTTTCAGCTATAGTGAATAATACTGTTAGGAATAAGGATGTGCAGATACCCTTTTCTGCCCCTGTTTCAACGGGCAGCATCTTCCTAGCCTCCAGTTTCTACCAGAAAGTCCTCTTCTGTGGCACTCAGATGCATTATCTCCTCAGAACAAGTACACGTTATGAACATGTGTTTCCATAACCGAACTTATCAACCAAAGGCAGGAACAATTTACCATTCATCTTTTTTTTAGTATATTTATCTATTTTGAGAGAGAGAGAGAGAGAGAGAGAGAGAGAGAGAGAGAGAGAGAGAATTCCAAGCAGATTCCACATGGAGTCTGATGTGGGATCTCACAACTGTGAGATAATGACCTGAGCTGATATCAAGAGTCAGACTCTCAACCAACTGAGCCACAAAGGTGCCCCTGCCACTCATCTTTATGCCCCAGGATCCAAACACAAGACCAGGCATTTGGGTAGAAATCAGCTAATGCACGATGGCCTGAACTGAGGGTGACTCTGAGGTTTCTCCTCCCCTTAAGCCTCCACAGAATATCAGTAAAAGTGTTTTCCACACCAACTCTTCTCCAAATCTGCAGAGACCAGGGGAGGTCTCTGAGGTCCAGAGCTCCAATTTAATCTGGCCTCCCTGCCTCATTCTCACTGTGAGGATAGTCAGCTCAGCAACCTAAGGCATCAAGAACCACGAAGAGAAACAAGGGTGGGAGGAGTGGATGCCTCAATCAGGACCAGGAGCAACTTCTTCCAACATGGACTGAATGGTGACTCTGTTCCCTGGCATTTCCTCCTCCAGGTAAGAGAAGCTGAACTCACCTGAGTTTCTTCTAAGAGCAGCATCAGCAAGAATGGATCTGTAGTTAAAGAGATCACCACCTGAGGAGACCAAATGTTATTCATAGGAGGTGAGGACCTGGAACAACAGAAAGAAGGTTTTGGTTTTTTTTAATGTTTATTTATTTTTGAAAGACAGAAAGACAGCATAAGAATGGGGGAGGAGCAGAAAGAGAGGGAGACACAGAATCTGAAGCTAGCTCCTGGTTCTGAGCTGCAGGCACAGAGCCCGATGAAGGGCTCAAAGCCATGAATGGCGAGATCATGACCTGAGCCAAAGTCAGGTGCTCAATTTACAGAGCCACTCAGGTGCCCCTGAAAGGTTTTCTTTTATAGAATATCCAAGGCATACCAGGTATCGACTCTGAATGCTTTAGAAATGTTAACTAATGTAACCCTCAGTTAATAACCTTAATAGTTATCCCCATACTGTATATTAACTTACAAGGCAGATTTAAATGGATTGAGTGACTTTCCTAGAGTTCCACTGCTTGAAAGTTCTTGAACACTTTGAGGATAAAGCTCAGATTTATTCATGCCCATCTAGCTATCACTTTTGCTTCTTGCACAAAGTCCTTACTTAGTAGGTAATCACTGTTAAAGACTTTACCAGCCAAGTATCTGTCTTCTCATGGGGAAATTCTTTTTTTTTCCTTCATTCTTTTTTTTTAATAGTTTATTGTCAAATTGGTTTCCATATAACACCCAGTGCTTCTCCCCACAGGTGCCCCCCACCATGACCATCACCCCCTCCCTCCCTCCCCCTCCCCTTTCTGTCCATGGTTCGTCTTCAGTATTCAGTAGTCTCCCTTGATCTGTGTCCCTCACTCTTCCCCGCTCTCTTTCCCCCTTCCTCTCCCCATGGTGCCCTGCCAGGTCTCTCCTGTTAGACCTATGAGTGCAAACATATGGTATCTGTCCTCCTCTGCCTGACTTATTTTGCTTAGCATGACACCGTCGAGGTCCATCCACTTTGCTACAAATGGCCATATGTCATTCCCACAGTGTTGTCTTTCCTGATGTAAGGCTTCAGATGAGCCAAGAGATACTTTGATACTCTGGAGCAAAACTAGTAAGTGTACCCCCAGAATCCCAAAACTAGATATTCAGACATTAACCTCAGCTGCATGTTAATAAAAAATATAGATAATCGTCTCTCCTTTGAACTATATAATTTCTCCGTTGCAGGAAGAGGGGTGATGTAGTGTTGTGGTTAAAACTTGGGCTTAGAATTATACAAAAGTGGGTTTTAATCCTGTTGTTCTAAATGAAACTCAGAATTTCATGCTCCTCATGTCTTACTTTGTACAGAACCTTAAGATCTACAAATCTGGCCTCTCAGAAAACTCTGGTGCTCTGAAACCAGAAGAAAATAATTCCAACGAGTTGTTTCATGCGGGAAGCTCTTCCAGGTTCCTGCTAATACAACTGGAGAGGCTGGGTCTCAGGGCACCTTCGTCTCTACCATTCATGTGCTGAGTACGGTGTCTTTCTTAGGAAAATTTGGTGGCTATTGCCTTCTGTCCTTAGTTTATCCTCAATTATTTTAGCCTAAGTAGCCTTGAACTCCTATCTTGGGACCCCCTCTAACCTGAAATTGCTTTTTATTTTATTGGTTTGTTTGTTCATTGACTCCCTTTCTCATAAGAAGTCATCTCGTGGGGTGCTGACTGGGTGGCTCAGTTGGTTAAGCATTTGACTCTTGGTTTTGGCTCATGTCATGATCTCACAGTTCATGAGATGGAACCCCACATGAGGCTCTGCACTGACAGCATGGAGCCTGCTTAGGATTCTCTCTCTCTCTCTCTCCCTCTCTCTCTGCCCTTCCTCTGCTCTTTCATTCTTTCCCAAAATAAATAACGACAAATTTTAAAAGGAAGTCAGCTCATTACAAACATGGACTGGGTCTTCTTCACGCAAGTATTCCTAACGCCTAGTACAGAAAGCCTAATGAATGTCATTGACTGAATCCTATGAATGATAGCCTACAGTCAGAGGATTCTCTGGATGGGTCACTTGTCAGCTCTTTACTCCCCATGTCCTGGGTGTAGACTTTTAAAGTTTGATTGTCCACAATGGAATGGAATGCGGTTGGCCCAGCATAGACTTCTGGTCCAGCTGTGTTTTCTCCTTTGTTCTGTTGCATTCTGGCCATGTGGTCTTGGGCAAGTGGTGTATTTGTTTGGGTTCCATACTGTTTTATGGCACAAACCCAACAAATGTAAGTAGGCTTTATGGTAAGTTACTGATGCATACTAGGGGTTCAATGAGTTATGGAGGTTTTAGTTATGAGATTGTGTGTCCCAGTTTACATTAACAGGTTCTTTTTTCTGTCATCCTCAGCTTCCAGAAATTTATCAGTGGGGAAATAATGCCTGTATGTGTCTGTGATCACACACACTGATATAATAAGTGGTATTTCCAACCTTCTCATGAAAGACATGTCCATTGAACATCATCACTGGTGACCTACAACCTAATACAATTCCCAAAATTAATTTGCATTAAGAAGAGGAACATTTTCTTTTTTTAAAATTTTTTAAATGTTTATTCATTTCTGAGAGATAGAGAGAGACAGAGCATTAGCAGGGGAGGGGCAGAAAGAGAAAAGGAGACAGAATATGAAGCAGTTTCCAGGCTCTGAGCTGTCAGCACAGAGCCCAATGAGGGGCTCAAACCCATGGACCATGAGATCATGATGTGAGTTGAAGTCTGATGCTTAACTGACTGAGCCACTCAGGTGCCCCAAGAAGAGGAGCATTTTCAAGCAAAAGAGGTGACAGACTTGCTCTACTCCAGATTTATAGAATACCCCAAAATTTTTACACAGAATGGGGCGGCTAGCTGGCTCAATTCATTAAGCACCCAACTCTTTTGATTTTGGCTCAGGTCATGACCTTGTGGTTCATGAGATCAAGGCCCCAAGTCAGGCTCTGTGCTGATAGAGTGGAGCCTGCTTAGGATTCTCTCTCTCTCTCTCTCTCTCTCTCTCTCTCTCTCAAAATAAATAAATAACATTTAAAAATGAATAAATTTTTATTAAAGTATAGAAAGGAAAAATATAACCCAGAATAAGCACTTTTTGGAGAACTGAATAAGAACAATTCTAATTTCTTATTTGGTATAGCAATTCCCATCCATTGATTTATGTATTATAGCAATCCTGTGGGAGGCCAATGCTTTTCTCCTAATTTTCAGGCGATCCGATTGTATATAGACACAGACTTAGTCAGACCAGTTAGAGTAAAGACAGCAGTCTCATGCTCAGAGTTTGGTTCACAAGCCTCTATTTGACATTTCTGTATAACAGTCTATTTCCAGCAGAATTTGGGCTAGCCAAGTGCCTAGGATCTCCATGCACTGTGACCATATTCCCAATTTCTTTTACTACTGTGTCTCTGAAGAAACAAGAATGTCAACAAACTTTATTTGTCCCTCTGCAGATGGAGATTTCCCTGGATTTGGGCAACATGACCAGAGTCCAGGAGTTTGTCTTGCTGGGTTTGTCCACAAGGCTGGGCATAAGGGATGTCCTGTTTGCCGTCTTCCTGACCCTCTACCTGCTGACCCTCTTGGAGAACACGCTCATCATCTACCTCATCTGCAGACACATCGAACTCCACAAGCCCATGTATTTCTTCCTGGGCAACCTGAGCTGCCTGGAGATGTGCTACGTGTCCGTGACCATGCCCAGCCTGCTCGTGGGGCTGTGGACGGGACCTTACCGTATCTCCTTCACAGCCTGCATGACCCAGCTTTTCTTCTTCATAGTCCTCATCGGCACGGAGTGCACCCTCCTGGCCTCCATGGCCTATGACCGTTATGTGGCCATCTGCCGCCCACTCCACTACCCACTGCTCATGCGGCCCCAGGTCTGCCTGGGCTTAGCCTTGTCCTCATGGCTTGGGGGGCTGCTGGTCTCGGTGGCCAAGACAACGTGCATCGCCAGCCTGTCCTACTGTGGCCCCAATGTCCTCAACCAATTTTTCTGTGACGTCTCCCCTCTGCTCAACCTGTCTTGCACCCATGTGGCCCTGACGGAGCTGGTGGACTTCATCTCTGCAATTGTCATCTTCTGTGGAACACTGTTGGTAGCATTGGCCTCCTACTCAGCCATCACGGTGGCTGTGCTCCGCATGCCATCAGCCGCTGCCCGGCGCAAGGCCTTTTCCACCTGTGCATCCCACCTGATTGTGGTGGGCATCTTCTACTCAGCAGCCC
>PJEM01015651.1:0-29115 GCA_004023845.1 Helogale parvula
CCCCCCCCCCCCCCCCCCCCCCCCCCCCCCCCCCCCCCCCCCCACCCCCCCCACCCCGCAGCCCAGGCCTCTCCAGGTCTTCTTGCAGCACCGGTAGGCAGGTCCTTCTCCCCTTCAAGTCTTTCTCTAAGAAACCTCGGTGTCTCGGTCAGCCCTCCATTCCACAGCAGCTACATCTTCTTGTCCATTTGCAGTTGTTACTACCTCTCAGCAACAGTGGCCGCCAGGACTGCTCACCCATGGGTGCTACCGATCATTTTTAAGATCATTTTCCAGCTTGCTGCCACCCACAATGTTTCCCCATAACGGACCGCTCCTAGTGTGTGAGCCGGTCACCACCACCCGCACCCGCCTGCAAAGTCAGGTGCCATCTCCAGGCTCTAAACTCTCCAGCTGCCCAGATGCTCCTGCCTGCCCTCCACAACCTTCTACCTTTTCCTTGCCATCCCCTCCCCCTTCCCCACCTCAGCTGCCACCCCCCACCCCTCCCAACCCCATTTGGAAATCATATTCAAAGCCGTCCTGCAAAGCCTCCTCCGTCTTAGGCAAAGAGCTTCTCAGGAAGCAAAACCCTACCCTCCTCCTCAGATACAAAAACTATCCAGCCCTGTCTATGCACCATGGATCCTAGGGAGAAATTGCAAGCAAACTGACCCAAGGACCAGAAAGCCCGAGAGGAAAACAGGAATTGTGTACACAGTGTGCCGTGGGCTGTAACTGAAAAAGGGAGGCTGAGAAACAGTGGAGGCTCCCAGCTTCGTACATGAACGCCCCGTCCAGGCGCAGCCAACACACTCTTCAGACATCACAGGCATGATCCACCCTCCCCCTCTTCACAGAAAATAGAGGCAGAAGCTATACACACACACACATATACACACACATGCATCCACACATACATCCACACACACACACACACACACACACACAGCATGCCCACCTCGGAAGTGATGGTGCTCCTGGATCCGTCACGTGAGCTCTCGTTAAAAGGGGCATTTTTCCCAGTTAGAACTGACCTGACTGGCTTTATCATATCCTTTTCCCCCATCTTCCATACAATCAATTAGGTAGATACTTTCTTTTTTCGTATTCGTGCACTAAAAACTCAACTTCAATTTGCAATAATTGATATAAACATAAGAGCATTTTAAAAGGCCAATGCAGGACACAAGGCACTAGCTCAAGAATTCATCTGCACCCAGGTCCCTAATGAAAAGACACCCAGGTGACAGAGGGACCTGAAGACCCTTTTACATTATCATGTAAACGGTCCAAACTCGGAAAGGCCTGACAAAAGCCAAAAGAGGTACTCAGAGAAGAGCCAGGCTCTACTGAAAAAGCATAAATCTGATGGAAATGATAATATAAATAAATGCAAACAAGGGATCCTGCCTTGGGGGGGAGGGGGTGGAGAGGGATCATTTCCATTTTCGTATGTGTGACTAAGGACCAGAAGCCAATAAATAAATCCAATAATTGTACAGGAAAAGAAATGCAGTTAAGAGTTCTTGCCTTTCGGGAAGTCTCCTCCCTTTTGACATAAACACACAAGGAATAAGAAGATAAAATCTAGCCAGGTTCAGGATCCCCAGAGATATAAGCCAACACACACACACACACACACACGCCCATTTGACGGATGGCAGTAGTGAGGCCAAGAACCATCAAACAGCTCAGTTATAGAGCTGCAGGTTTCAGTCCCTGGCTTTCTTCCTTCTATCACATTGCCAGGGGGCAAGAAAAGCAGGGATACCCCCTGAGGAAATAAGCCTGCAGAAACAAAAGGCTGTATGCCCCAGACTCTTCCCTGCACTGACAGAGAGGGAGATTTAAATGTTAAACAGGAAATGGGTGAAGCAAATTATGTTGATTTGAAAATGATTACAGTCATCGAAAATGAGGATTTAAGGACGATGTAGAAACACGGAAAATGCCCAGATATAAAGTTAGGTATAAAAAAGTTGGGTACGGAATCAGGGAATGTGGCGCTGCTCATACCTGAGTGAATCCCAGCTCTGCGGCCTTGGGGCAATTACTCAACCATTCTGAACCTCCAAAGAATCCTAGTATTTTGAGTCTTGAGCCTACATAAGAGAATGAATGGGAGAATAAGGTCTGTCATACGAGAGCTTTCTGGTTCACTTTCTGGTTGTTACCATAATCCTATCATAGTCAGCTAGGAGCTGAACAAGAGTCCGGTTGGAAAGGCAGTGGGAAAGGACTGGAAACTGATAAAGCAGAAATAAAAACAAATGCAAAAGTAAGACGGGATTATAAATACGCATGTTTTTATTTTCTCTAACAATGTGATGTCATTTTCTAATAAGAAAAAGCTATTTAAAAAAAGAAAGAAAGGGGCGCCTGGGTGGCTCAGTCGGTTAAGTCTCCAACTTCGCCTCAGGTCAGATCTCACATTCGTGGGTTCGAGCCCCGCACTGGGCTCTGTGCTGACAACCAGCTCAGAGCCTGGAGCCTGCTTCCGGTTCTGTGTCTCCTTCGCTCTCTGCCCCTCCCCCTCTCATGCTCTGTCTCTCTCTGTATCAAAAATAAATAAAACATTAAAAAAAAAAGAGAAAGAAAAAAGATAAAGGCTAATAAGGACCTCAAAAAAAAAAAACAACAACAACAAACAAACCCTCTTCTTGGGACCTGGCTCTTAGTTTGCACCTTCCTCCAGATGGGCCAGGGCTCCCAGGACCTGGTTCCTGAGGCCGCTGTGGCATCTGTTCTTGGAAAAGGTGGAGAAAGGCCTGAACCCCTTGGAAAACACAGCGGGGGCATGAGAGGTGCTGAGGGGGTGAGGACACAGCACATCCTAGAATCTAGAACATTCTGTCTTGCTCAGAACAGACCCTGAGACAACTTTGTAGCAACCAGTTGAATCAGATTCTTTCATTCCCGCGTGCATACGTGTGTGCACTCACTCACTCTCTCACGCGAACGTCTCTGGACCACTACTGTTTGCAAGGAACTGTGTGAGGAGCTTTCAAAGAATTAGACGGACCCACTGGATGAATCTGGAACACTCTGCACCGTGGAATTGAAAAAAAGCAAGCTTCAGAACACTGCATAGAATGCTACCATTTGTATTAAAAATAGATATATAAATATACATATTTATAAACTTGTAAATGCATAGAATTGCTGAGAAAGGGTACACAAGCTCTAGGTAACAGTGATTAGCTCTGGAGGCGGGCTGGGAACCGCAGGCTGACCCCCAATCGGAAGCTTACTTCTCGTTGTGTACTCACTCTTTTGTACTGTTTGGATGTCTTACCATGTATATGTATTAATTTTTCAAAACAACAACAACAACAACAACAAATTTAAAAACGAGTCAAAGAAAGCGCGCCCAGAGCGGGATATACAGTGGTGAACGGGGCTGGTGCCGGGCTCCTCTCTCGGGGGGAAGGCAGCGTGTCGAGAACTCGCTGAGCCACAGCTGGTAAGTTTTCAAAACCAGACTGTTTACATAAGTTAAGGGAACAGTTCTTTCTACACCAATTATAGTGATTCGGCACGTGTTATACAGAGATAAAGCAGTTGGAAAATAAACACGAGTCATTCGTCAAGCCTCAGAGTGTATTAGGTTGTCGTTTCTACAAGGGTGGGGATCTTATCTGTTTAACTTGATCAGTAGAGCCGTTCACTCCAGCTCATGTGCAGATAAGTGCTTGTTACAGCAAGAGTTTTCTGATGATAACAAACGATATGATAGCACACCCATTAAAAACATCTGAACAAAAGAAAAGATCAGAAGATATTGGACCCTGAGGGAACCGTGTTTTCTGGGATGGTGCCCCCCCCCCCCCAGAAATATTCTTCAAATGCAAGGTACACCCGATGTGAATGAGAGGTCGCAGAGGGTCACACACAGGAGTTCTGCGCAGGGTTCTCCTTGGGATGACTCGGCGCAGACTGACTCCAAAGAGAACGGGGCGCTCGGTGGGGCACCCCGACCACAGGGGAGGTAGGAAAGCAGGCGTGTGGGTGGCTGCACAGTGTGGACGAGCAGCCGGGGCTCTGAGGCAGCCCAGGGCCTGACACCACAAGCACAGGACTTGGGGACCCCCGGGGCTTGACTCAGCACCAGCGCTTACAGGGGGCCTGGCAGGTCATCTGACCTCTCAGAGTCGCGGTTTTCTCTCTGTGAGGTCCTTGTGAGGACTAGATGGAAGCCACCAGAAAGTATTCAGCAAGATGTGGGGCGCACAACAGGGCTTGCAGGGCCATCACCGTCACTGCTGCTACATGGACATGTGTCCCAGGCAAGGCATGACTGACCACCCCATCGCAGGGGAGGGGCGCCCCGCCCTCCCGGCCCTAAAGGCAAGGACCGCTTGCGTTCACGCAGTTAGTGTTTCACAAACTCAGAAAAGGTCCCCCGTGCCTCACCCCCCGAACGCCTGTGCAGCGAGCTGGACGGGAACCACCAGGACTGTCTGGAAGGGGCCGGGCAGTGAGGTGAGGGGCTTTGCTAAGAGCTGATGGAGGGCAGCACCCAGGATGTGGGCCAGGTTCCCCAGGGAGGAGTTCAGACTTCCCGCCCCACCCCAGTCCCAGGAAAGAGAGCTGGATCTGGGTCAGGACGGGGGGTCGAGGCCGCAAGGCGGCTGAGCCCTCCCCCACGCCCCCCAACACCATTTCTGAGTAGGAGGAGAGGCGACAATCCATCTCAAACCCCTCGCACAGCCTCCTCTGTGATCTGCGCCTGCGAATGGACCGCGGGGTGCAGGGCAGGCCCCGTGGTGGAGCCAGGAAAGGGGCGACAGCCAACCTGGGTGGCCTCGGGCTCTGTGGGCGGCGGCCTCAGGCCCAGCTTGCCTCACTACCTGCCTGGGAAGCAAGGATGGCAGAGTCTCCGGGAAACTGAGGCACGCGCTAGTGGCTCTCCGTGCCATTCGCATTTCCACTAAAAATCTGGCATTTGACAGAAAATGTACTTTTCAGTTGTGAGAAGGCCAGGCGTGCCTATCTGACTCCCTCGAGAGGGCCCCTGTGACAACTCGGCCAGCACCGCTCCCCTCCGCGGCCCGGGACTCGGCCAGGCCCAGCCCTGCACCCCGGCCGTGCGGCGCCGCAGCAGCAGCTTGCGCCAGAGCATGGGGGCACCTGCACGGGGACCCGACAGTCAGCAGTGGAGACGGCCCAGGCGCCTGTCTGACCCCGAGTCTGCGCACCCGAGAGGTCCCTGCGGCGGCACACCACGAACACCACGTAAGTGCAGAAGCTCCCCGCGACCCTCTGCCCGCCCCACGGCCACCGGTCTGTGGAGGTGCCCAAAACGTTTTGATGGGTCCTCCTGCCAGGGCTGCTGACCCCAGGAGACCTTGCGGGCGACTCCTGACCGGCATGCAGACCCTCCCCTCACACCCTCGCAAGGTTTCTAAAGGACCAAGTTCCACGCGGCTCGTTTCCTAACCACGGCTCCAGAACCTGGAGACGACCTTCGGGGCTCCCCCAGAGATGGGACAGCGACAGAAGTGGGCGAGAGGCTCTTACGTGGAGCAGGGTGGGGCCAGGCTCACCTGAGGAGGAACACAAGAGCCCACCTGCATGGTACGAAGATTTTTTATTTGAAATATCGTCTGAGCAACATGAGTGTAGCCAAGAGGAGGAGGGGCCGGCCTGCCCGGAGCAGCAGCCTCTCTAAGGGCACAGGAGCCAGAGCACAAGGATCCTGATGTCCATGTGCCCCCAAGCCCACTTGTCAGGAAAGGCGGGACAGCAGCAGAACGGGGGCGCCCAGCTCCTGCTGAAGGGGGTCTGCCTCCCGGTGCCTGCCTGCCTGCCTGGGCGGCGGCGCCTGCCCCCCCCCCCCGCCCCGGGGCCCCAACAGACGTGTGCCGCACAACCTTCTCCCACCCACACAGATAGGAGGGCTGGGGTGACACTTCTCCAGAACTGTTTTTGGGAAAAAGAATCTGAGAAGACAGGAAGGGAGGGCAGGGTGACTGCCCCCCCGCCCCAGGCCAGCCCAGGCGGAGGCCCCAGGAGGGCCGTACCCTCACCCCTCTCCGGCTCTTTTGGCATGAAGCAGAAAGGCCGTCTGTACCCCCGGGACTCCCAGCACAGCCCTGGCTGAAGGCAGCAAGCAGGGACCTCCCGGAAGAGCACGGCGCCGAGGGGTCTTGAGCCGAGGTGACGGTGCTGGGGCCGGGCCACCTACGTGGCCTGGGGCTGGAAGGACACAGACAAGAGCTGGGGTACCAAGAAGCAGCACAAAGCCATAAATAACAGAAGCAAATTCAGGCCGTCAGGGCCCCGGGTGACCGCACGCTGCACAGGGCTGGGAGACACCCGGGGAACCCCGGGGCACCGCCTTGTATTTCCCACCATCCCCACGGCGGACAGGGGACGCCAGCGCACCCCTCCGGCCTCGCACACTGCAAAGCCTCCGGTCACACCTGCGGGGATGGGGTGTGGCTGTCCTGGTCCTGAGGGGCCTGCGGTTGACTCTGAGCGTCCTGGGCTCCATCCTCCGCAGGAGTCGGGCCCAGTGACCTGGCCTCCGTGTCGTCCAACAAAGGCTCTCCGGCACATTCTTCCAGTCCGTTCTCCCTGGTCTCCATGGACGCCTCCTCCCCGGAGCCCTCCTCCGGCTCCGCCGCCTCTGCCGCGGTCTCCTCCTCCTCCTCCTGGTCTCTCACCTTGTGGACGATGAAGAGGTGGCGGCTGAGGGAGCTGGCAGAGGTGTAGCACAGGCCACAGAGGAGACACTGGGCCGTGGAGCTGTCCGCCTGGTGCTGAGGTATGTGGCTCTGGAACTCGAGCCCCGAGTCTGTGGCAAAGCCGCACTTGGCGCACTGGAACAGGGACTTGTGCCTTTTGGTGGAAGAGACGGCCGCGCCATTGCTGGTGCCCGCGGCATCCCCAGTTCCGCTGCCTGGTCTTTTCAGATGACTCACCTGGAGGGGGACACAGGGTGAGCAGAGGCCTGGCCCGGCCCAAACCCCATGCCAGAGCCACACAGAGAAACAGTGCAGCCCCCAGACTCGCAGAGTCACCCCTGCCTCACCCCCTGCCAGCCGGGGCCAGGCTCACCCCGGCCCTGAATGCAGGTTTAGAACCGGCGTCTCTGAGGTTTTTCTGGAGGCTGGTGCTGCGCCTGATGTAACGTACACACGTGGCACCACATTCCGAAGACACGGGAAGGGCACGGTCTCTGCTCTGCAGGGGATGCCCTACCTCCTGGGTTCCGGGGCTCCCCTGAGAGACAGTCTATGTGCGCACAGAGATGACACTATTGTCCGGGGCGCCTGGGTGGCTCAGTTAGCTAAGCATCAACTCTTGATTTCTGCTCAGGTCGTGATCTCGAGGTTCATGAGATCGAGCCCTGCGTCGATCTCTCCCTCTCTGTCCTCCTCCCCCCCACCCCCTGCTCACTCTCTCTCTCAAAACAAATGAACATTTAAAAAAGATTTGTAAAAAAGACTGTTGTCTTCTACAAAATGATGGCACTACACACGCTCTCTTCTCCCCCCGGCTTTTTCTCCTTAACACGCTGTACTGGCCACTGTTGGCGCGAGGATACGCAGAGGCTTTCTCTTAACGCCGGCCCGCTGACCGTCGAGGGGCTCAGGGTCCCCGTGGGCGGACGTTCGGTTGTGTTCCATCACTGTCACCGCATGCAGCCCCACAGGGACTATCCCTGCACATACCTTCTCACGGCCAAGGCCGAAGACACAGGGTGGATAAATCCTCGGGACAGAATGCTGGATCAAAGGGCACGTGCATTTGGAGAGGGGTGTGCATTTTAATCACAGACAGATGTCGCCAGAATGTCAACTGACACCCCACCTGCTGTGTGTGGAAGGGCCTGCCGACCAACGCCCTTCTCTGAGTAGCCGGGAAGGAATGCCCTGGAAGTCCAGGCGGCTCTCAGAGTTCCCAGACGTGTGACCCTCTGAGGAGCAGCCCTCCCCACCAAGGAGCAGGAAGCCTACCGTGAGGGGGAACCAAGCTGTTCTGGAAGGTCAGCAGAAATAATGGGAAGAGGGCACGAAATGGGGGCAGGGTCACAGGATGAGGGCCCAGGCCAGCAGGTGATGAGGCCTGGCTCCTCCCACAAGTGTGTATGTGTGCGCGAGTGTGTAAGAGAGACACTCACTGCCGAGCTCGCCTGACAGACAGCCCTGTCCCTTCCCCCTGACCCAGGCCCAGTGGGCAGAAGCAGGACAATGAGTATGAAGGCGCTCCGGTGTCCCCACAGCATGACACCCAGCGGGGGAAGGCATCCCAGTGCCTTCCTCAGGACAGGAAAGTGACAGGGAGACCACAGGAACAAAGGGCTGATGGGCGGTCTCCCAGGTCTTTGTCCCTGTCCTTTACCTGCATGTGGTCCCCAGGGGGGTCATGCGTGACTAGAGGATGGCCCATGCTGAGGGAAGCTGTCGCCGGCGCCCTCCTGCTGGCCCTGCAGCCCAGGGGGTTCACTGAGCAAGCGGCTCCAGGGGCACGGGCCCCCGCACTCACCTGAGGGGAATGTCCTCCCGGAGGTCTGACTTTGGACGTCTGGCTCAAATCGGGGTTTCTGATCCCATGCATAAGGCTGATGTGGCTCTCCAGCAGAGAGGGCCGAGGAAAGCTGGGGCTGTCCTCTGTGCAGTACCTGCGCCGGAGAGACCGTGTGAGAGGCTGGGCCAGGCGCTCCTGGCTAAAGCGGAGAGCCTGGAGCAGAGAGCCGGCTGGGCGGTCACCAGCCTGGCTGGGCAGGGCGGGGCTCCCCGGAGAAGTCCAGCTGGCGGACAACCGCAGGGCAGGATACGTGTGCTGCCACTGGGCCACCATCTCACTCTCCGCTCCCTGACGCCACTGCCCAGGGGCCCAAGTGCCGGGCCCGGTCAGCAAGGGAGAGGCCAGGCGACATCCCGAAGCACAGACGTGACGCGGAAGCGTCTCTGCCACGGGGCGCAGCGACACCACCACCCCTCGGTCAGAGAGGCCCAGGCTCAGGGAGGCACGAAGGGGGAGGGCTCAGGTTCTAGAAGCTGGTCTAGCAGCCCTGCCTTCTGACTTAGCCACAGCATTTTCCCATTAGAAACTTGCATATCTCTTGCCTCCGACTCCTGATCTCACAGCAGAGAAAAGCCATGGATGGGAAGCCACGGACGGGAAGCCATGGACGGGAAGCCACGGACGGTCTTTTTCAGCATCAGGCCTCCCGGCTCCCACCTGCTGGGACTCACCCACAAGTGTAGACTTTCTTCGCGGTGTCGTGGTTGTTTCGGATGTGTTTGCGCAGGCTGTTGGGGGTGTGGAAGGACTGCTCGCACTGCCGACACGGGTACCGCTTCAACGTCTGCGGGGGAAGGCGGGGTGCAAAGCATCAGAGCCACTCGACGGTTCTGGGTGTACCGTTCTACTCGGGTGATGTTGGCAGGAAGGGGGGGTGCCCCAAAGACCTCGGGATCTGTGGAGCCCCCCCCGGCCCTCAGCACCTGGAGCCCTAAGGGGTCAGCCATGCAAGCAGGCCCTGAGCCTGCAGGACCCGAGTCCAGAGAGCCTGGCACTGCGCCGTGACCACGTGACGACACGTACCCGACCGTGGCTCTTCTTCATGTGGGACACGTAGTTCTCCCGGTCAGGAACCCACTCCTGACACTCCTGGCAGGTCCAGCCAGTGTTCCTCAGCCGGGGCCTGGCCTCGGCCCTGCGATGGGCCTCGGGCCTGCCCCAGCGGCCGGAGGGCAAGGAGCTGCCGCGGGCCGCCACGCTGGCAGCTGGGGGTTCAGTGGGAACTCGAGAGCCGGGCCGGCTTGGGGCCGTGTCCACTGAAGACTGGAGGCTGGACAGCTCGTCCACGTTCCGGGGGACACCGTGGGTGCTCTGGGAATGGGGAGGGTGATTATTGACTGGGTGAGGGGAAGAATGCACAGGGTCAGGGCCCTGGCCTGAGGCGCGCCCCCTGCCCGGCCAGCCCCCCCACATGCCCCACCTTGACGTGCTGCATCAGCTCCGGCTTCTGCAGGAACAGGAGCGGGCACTCGGGGCACTTGAAGACGCCCACCTGCGTCTTGCTGGCGTTCTGGTAAAAATGCTGCTGAATGTGTCTCTTCTTGTTGAAGACCATTTCACAGGAGCACTTATAAATGAGCCTAATGAGACAAGCCCCAGGGCGTGAGGTGGCCAGGTTCTGTGGGCACAGCCCCCGGCCCACCTCGGCCCTCTCTGGGCCAGGGTGCGCTTCGGGAAAGCACTACTGAGCTCATGGGGATACTCCTCTGCCTCAGGATGTCGTCAGTGACCTCCAGGCACCTCTGCTGCCAGCCCTGGCTCCCTGGTCTGTCCCGGCACGTCCTCCCGTAGCACCCGGGCCACCGAGCCCCACCCCACAGGCCTACTGAGCCTGCAGCTGCACTCACTGGGAGGGTCTGTGGGGCAGGGTGGGGTGCTGAGAGGCGGTGTGGTCCGCGGTGCTGCTGGCAGTCTTGAAGGCCATGGGGCAGAATGCACATTTGTGGAAAACCTGGCAGTGTCGCTCCTGGATGTGGCTTTTCAGCAAGGCCAAGGTCAGGTGGACGACCCCACAGTGGATGCACCTGGATGACAGGAGTGGAGGGGTGTGGGGTGGGGGGCGTGTCAGACCCAGAAGTGGTGCTGGAAAAGGAGGGATGGCGGGCAGGGACAGAGCCGCTGTGGGGACCCTCTGTCTCCCCCTCCCTGGAGCACTGTCATGTACCCCCCACACCTGTGCCCTGAAAGCCTGGCACAGTGCAGTCACCCAGGGTGCTCCAAGCCCAAGGCTACGCCTGGTAGAGAAGGGGCAAGAAACCCGGCCCTCCCCTCAATGGCCAGAGGATATGCTTCTGCAAACCAAAAATCTGAGCCCAGCTGAGAGAAGCTGGCAGGAACGGGGAGGGAGAACGGTTCCAAAATGACATCAGCAGCATCCTTTGAAGGGTGACACGGCAGCAGGGGTCCGAGGGGAAACTTCGGGAGGAGGCTGGCACCAAAGGCGCAAGGACAGCCACTTAATAAAAAGTGCAGAAATGCAGCCCACCCCACAGTGACCAGCACGTTCAAACACGAAGCCCTCAAAGCCCAGGAAGGACCCCCCCCCAGAGCAGCCCGGCCCAGGGGAGCCTCGGGGACGGCAGGTGCTCTCTATACCGTCCTGGCTGCGTGGCAGTTTGGGTGTGAAGAAAATAAACTACAGTCAGGCTGGCCACATTTCAAGGGCTCGACAGCCAGACGCAGCTGGCACCGTTCTGGACTGTGTGGCTCATGGCCATCACGGTGTGCCCTTGTGGCACGGCAGGTAACCTCTTACTTCTCCCACGTTGTGTTTTCGGAGCTTCGTTTAGGGAATACATCGCTTTTATAACGGACGGACAGTCTTAAACCACTTTTTCTGAAACTCAGGCATTCTGAAACTTTCAATGTCAAAATCTCTAAACACTGCCCTTCCGTTTCTCGGTGTCACGGCCCTTAGTGACCTCCACACCGTCCTGCATCCGTTCCGGTCCGAGGCCCTCCTGCCTCGAACAGGCGCGGGTCTCCGCTCCTCGAGAAGACACCTTCTACTCCCAGCCGTTCCTCTGCAGGTCGCGTGTGTCTTGCCTGCGTTGCAGGATTCCCCGGCCCTGTAGCCCTGACATCCCAGGACGTGCCGGAAGAGAGGCTCTGGCTTTACTGACAACAAGGACATGACTTCACTTAAAAATTCTTTGACTCCCAAGTACAACTCCTCAATTCGCTGCGTTAGCTTGTTTTCCCAGCCCACGTAAATCCTCACAGAATCCCACCTAGTCCTTTCTGGTTTTCTTCCTTTTGTGTGTGTCCGGGGGGTGGGAGGGAGACGGGACCACCTCTGCAAGCTTAATTAGCTACGAGAAGCAATCCAAAGAACCAGAAAGCCGTCTGCAATGAGCTCTGGGGTGCACTCATTAGGAAATTCATACACTCTTAAGAGTTTCTAACGCAAACTACTTAATTATATTTTCTTTTCTCTCCTGCTAAACAAAATAGTGACCAACGTCTGGCACACAGAAGTCCTTCCACACGGCGAGGCACCACACGGGAAAAAATCCACGTATTTCCAAATCCATACAGAGCGGCCACGTACACCTGACATGTGGAAAGAATTTTAAGTAACGATGTTTGTGCAGTTTGACCGAACTTCATCAGGAGCATGTAAATAACTCTTCAAAACTGCAACTGAAAATCCATTCTATTTACCTCACAGACAGTCTTCAAAGAAACCTCAATGCAAGTAAAGACATCAAGGTATAAAGAAACACACACCAGTGTCAGTGAAAGACTGAATCAAGTAGGGTCTACAAATTGATGAAAAAGCACGCAGAAGAGAAATCTGACCCCACAACACGACTCTTCGCCAAGTTTTTAAGAGAACATAGATAATTATAGAATCATATCCTGTGAAGTATGTAAAGGTTTAAAAAAACAAAGAGTAGTAAAATATTTAATTGTCCTAATAATTATAAATAATAAGAAAAAGACATATCATTCATAAGAACAATCTAAATTTGCTCCTTTATGACATCATTGGTTGCTCTCCAAAATTTCAACAAAGAGCAGAATAATTTATACAATTCTAAAACACATATGTAATGTGTGTACACCTTTTACATAAAATACATATACTTAAGACACAAAACGTACAGGACTTTGACAGTGTCTTCAAGAAAAAGCAAAAATAATACAAAACAAAATAATATTGCAAAACTCAATGAAATGGATTAGATATATTTTGAGAATTTACTAAAAAAGATAATACCCACAGAGTGGGAGAAAATATTTGCAAGTCATGTATCTGACAAGGGACTTATACCCAGAATATACAAAGAACTCTTATAACTCAATAGTAAGACAATTAATAACCCAATTTTAAAATGTGAAAAAAAGGCATTTCTCCAAAGAAGATATACAAATACCAAACAGAAAAGATGCTCAGCACCGTGAGCCATTAGGAAAATGCAAATCAGAACTGTAACGAGATCCCACTCTACACCCACAGGGATGGCTATCAGAAGTCAGACAGTAACAAATGCTGGTGAGAATGTAGAGAAATCAAAAATCTCATACCCTGCTGGTAGGAATATGAAAATGGCACAACCATCTTTGAAAACAGTCTGGCAGTTCCCCAAAAAGTTGACCAGCTACTCTACTCCTAGGCACACGCCCAAAAGAACTGAAAATGTATGTCCACACAATGACACAAGTGAACGGCCATCAGCGGCATCATTCAGAACGGCCAAAAGGTGGAGACCCCAGTGCCTCCCAGCTGGTAAACGGAGGAGCAAACCAGGGTGTGGACACACACACGATGAAATCATCATTCAGCCATAAAAAAGAATGAAATGCTGATATATTACAAAATGGATGAACCTTGACTAAGACTACATATTACGTGATTCCATTTCTATGGAATGTCCAAAGGAAGCAAATCGAGGAGGCAGGAAATAAGTTAGTGGTACTTACGGGATGGGGCGACGGAAGGGTTATGAATATAAAGTTTCTTTTTAGATGATAAAAATGTTCTAAAGTTGGTGGTGATGACTGTTCAGCTAGCTCTGTAAATACACTACAAACCGTTGAATTGCACCCTTTAAAATGGGCGCACTTTATTTATTTAGAGCTGATACGAAAAACATGTGAATAGTTGAAGACCTTAAGTGCAATGAATGCTATCGTACACGTCTTCTGAGTCCAGCCACGGAGCACTGAAGATCTGACTGTCAAAACCCGACGGTGAGCCATCTGGCTGAATCACATTACATTTGTGTCTGACAGCCGTTACAAAAAGGCTTGATACACTGAATTGCTATTGAGACACTATGTTTCTTTTTAGTCTTACAGAAGTAAAATAAAACACTGAATTAAAAGACAAAAAAAAAAAGCCATGAATCCTTCTGTGCTATTGGAAATTCCTTGGATTTAAGATTCAAAGATAAAAACCTAAGTATTGCTTGCATTTTTATTGCATTTATTGCTGCATATTTATTTTATTGCATTTATTTATCAAAAAATAAATTTGATCTTGGAAAAAACAGCACACGCTTAAGTCAAAGTTGGGAAGGTATTTTCAAATGTTACACAACACTGTAAGAACGCACATTCAGGTGTTCAGTTTAACAGTGTGGCCGGGGGGCGCCTGGCTGGCTCCGTCGGTGGAGCACACGACTCTCGATCTTGGGGTCGCGAGGTTGAGCCCCACGTTGGGAGCAGAGTTAGAAGGAAAAAGTGGCCTAGGGTGCTGCCGCGCACGCTCCTCTGCGACACAGCGGCGGGCGCTGTGTGTACCCCTGCTCTCCTGCTCCCCGTGCCGTCAGCTTCTCCAGTCCCAGAACACACACAAGACCCGAGTCTACATGTGGAAATGCTTCCACCCAGACAGAAGCCTGGGAGTCGCCACTCGCCCTCCCCACCTTCAGCCCGTCTACCAGCTACCCTAGAGCTCTAACGCTTCACTCCCTGCAGCCTCCAGACCTGCTGTCCCTCCACGCCCACGGCCTCAGCTGGAGTGCTCCGCGCCTGCACTAGGACACTGGCCTCTCAGCCGGCGTCGGGCTCTGCCCTAATACACACAGCGGCCCCCCCAGCGTGGCCTTCCTGGGCACAGACCGCTGCCCTGCTACAAATCCATCCACAGCCCCTCGCTGTCCACTGGACAGAATCTAAATGTCTGCCAAGGATTACAAGGTCCTGCCTGGGCCCGGCCTTTCCAACACCCTGGTCTCTTTTCTCACCACCTCCCCCTCCCAGCTCATCTTGACCGCCCTCGACGGAAAGGCCTCCCGAGTGTCCGGCACACTCCTGAAGGCAATCAGTACTTGAACAGAAAGTTATTAAGTGAACTAAATCAATATATATATTTTTAATGCCAAAGAGAAGAAAACATTACTAAATCTGTACCAGATTGGGGTGCCTGGGCGGCTCAGTCGGTTAAGCATCAGACTCTTGATTTCGCCTCAAGTCATGATCTCATGTTTTGTGAGCCCCATACATGGAATCCCTGCTTGGGATTCTCTCTCTCCCTCTCTCTCTCTTTTTGCCCCTTTCCTGCCCATGCTATGCTCTCTCGCTCTCAAAATAAATAAATAGGGGGCACTGGGATGGCTCAGTCAGTTAAACCTCTCATTTGAGCTCAGGTCATGATCTCGCTTGCAGTTTGTGGGTTCAAGCCCCGCATCGGGCTCTGTGCTGACAGCGCAGAGCCTGGAGCTGCTTTGGATTCTGTGTCTCCCTCTCTCTGTCCTTCCCCCACTCACACTCTATCTCTCTCTCAAAAAATAAATAAAACATTAAAAAAAATTTTTTTTGTACTAAATTAACTTTCAGATGTGAAAGTTATAAAGTAAAACATCAAAAGATATAGAAACCCTCAAAAGTAATAAATCAGTAAATAGGGGCCTGACTGAGCTGATGTAAAAGTTACAGACCAATGAGTTTGGGAGGGAGTTTTCTTCCCCATTTTGATCTTTTTCCTGAAAATGACTTCTTGCCTACATTTATTTGACATGGGCGGAAGGATTCAGTTTAAAATAGAGTTGTCTTGGTTTCACTAAGAGACTGATCACTTTTTCCATTTTCAGGTTTTGCTGGTTTCTAACAAACTGACAAAAACTGATCAATATGAAGACTCCAGAGCCCTTGAGCCTGGCATCTCCCAGTCTCGTTTGTTAACGGGAATTGAGAACATCCGAAAGCTCTACAATTAGGAGATTTATTATCATGCTGGTGCTTTAAATTTAATATGCCAAACACAGTAACTTTATCAGCAAATCAACTTTATATACTTTTAAAAACCAAACTAGGGGCGCCTGGGGGGTTCAGTCAGTTAAGTGTCTGACTTCAGCTCAGGTCATGATCTCACCGTTCATGAGTTCGAGCCCCACGTCGGGCTCTGTGCTGACAGCGCAGAGCCTGGAGCTGCTTCAGATTCCGTGTCTCCCTCTCTCTCTGCCCCTCCCCCACTCACACTCTGTCTCTAAGAAAACTAATAAACTAATTAAAAAAAAGTAAAAGCCAAACGAATCTCCCCCAACCTTCCCCTTTAAAGCTGCTTTCTAACGTTGAACTCGCGTCTGCCACATAAAACGCCTGCCTCGATACCAGCATGGCTGTGCGGTCAGGCGGGAGCCCGGGGGCCCTGGCCAGGGCGGCACCCACCTGTAGCCCACCTTGCGGGCATAGTGCAGGCAGTTCTCCTTCACGTGGGTCTGGAAGTAGGCCGAGCGGCAGAGGGCCCCGCACTCCGGGCAGCAGTAGGGGGACTTGTGCGCGTGGATCCGCTGGTGGGCGCAGAAGCTGCACTGGTTGGGCAGCAGCATCTGGCACACCGGGCAGGTCTGGGAGAGAACACGGAGAGAGCAGCTCGCGCAGGCGCCGCACGCTCGCGACTCTCCAACCGCCGTGGCCTGGCTTTCCGAGGACACGCGTCAGAGCGGCCCCTCCCCCGGCTGCCCTCTCCTCCCGCCCTCCCAGGGTACTCGGGACCCCCAGGCCTCGTGACAAGTGTCGATCCTGACGCCCAGGCAAGCTTTGCCTCTCATCTTATTCCTCAGAGTCAGAACTGATGCTACGTCCCAAAGATCAGTACTGCTTCTGGGACTGTGAGCGTTTCTTCCCTCGGGCTGAGCAAGAGACCAGCTTTTCCCCTCTGGAGGCCCAGGGCATTCCTGAAGTCTCAGCCCCACTACCCTGCCAGGCCCGCCAGGCCTCCGCCGCCCCTCTCCCACCCACCCCACGCCCGGCTCAGCTGAGGCAGTCCTCTGCTCCTGCTTGACACCTCTAGCCCGAAGCTCAGGGACTCCCAGAGCAGACCCGGTCGGCTCTCGGGAGCCCCCGGGGCAGGTGGACCGAACGGACCTGCCAGCGTCCACTCCCTCGGTGGTGTCCCGAGCCTCAGCTGACCACACACCCGCAGGAAAGGGCAGCGGCTCCTTTGCTCCCAGACCCGGGAGAGAACCCGGGATGGGGGGGCGGGGGGGGGAGCAAGGCACTGCGGCCGCCCCCTGCCACTCTGCGGGCACGGCCCAGGGGAGGCCGCAGTGGGGCCCTTCTGGGTCAGAAGGAAACCACTGCAGCGGCTCCTGGCTCCTCGCAGCGGGGGCCACTGACCTGGGCCCAGAGGAGTGGTTCAGAGGGACAAGTCATTGGGGAAGACAGGAAAAGCAAAATCCAGAACGTGCAGCCTCTACAGGACATACAACCCCGTATTTTCAACAAATAGATTTCAAGGAAAAAACAGAGAAAGAAAGGAAAGTTATAGATTAAAAGAAGTTTAAGAGAAATTTTCAAATTGCAATGTAGAGCACTTATTTGGATCCTGATTCAAGCAAGCCAACTGTAAAAAGAAATGAGACAATCAGAGATACTTGAACACTAACTTGGTGATAATATTGGGAAATCTGACTTTTAATATTAAGATTTGAAAATAAGAAGAAATTATCATTGTGATTAATTTTGAGATATGATGATATCAGGCCTACAGTTTTGGGGGAGGAACGTCATATTTTATAGATACATACTGAACTATTACAGATACGGTGATGCTGGGATTTGTTTAAAAATAATCCAGGGGCACCTGGGCAGCTCAGTCGGTTAAGCGTCCGGCTTCAGCTCAGGTCGTGATCTCACGGTTTGTGGGTTCAAGCCCCGCATCGGGCTCTGTGCTGACAGCTCAGAGCCTGGGGCCTGCTTCAGAGTCTGTGTCTCCCTCTCTCTCTGCCCCTCCCCTGCTCATGCTCTCTATGTCTCCCCCTCCCAAAAAAGAAATAATAATAATAATCCAGAGGGGTGGGTGGTAAGAAAATACATAAAACGAGATGGACCAGGAGTTGATCCTTGTTAGCAGAAGGTTTGTTATACCATTCTGTCCACTTTTATATATGTTTGGGACATTCTATAATAAAAAGGCTTTTTAAAAAAATTTTAAGTGTTACTTTAGGTGCAGAATAGTAAGTAAGTATACTGCTCCCTTCTGTATAAGGGGGGGGAAGAACACATGCGCACGCACACACACACACACACACACACACACACACACACAGAGGCATATACATATACATATGTGCAAAACAGAGTCATGGAGAAAGAAACGGAAAGTGCACGGAAATCGCTCCATATGGGGCAGGAGGGAACGAGGGGGGTGGGGGAAGGGACACAGACAGAAGCACGACTTCATGGTGGACCTTGTTGTACAGTTTTAGGTTTGGTATCACATAAATGTTTCATGTAGTTTTCAAATAACATAAAATTAAACTAAGTAAACAAAAGTATTTCCTAAAAATTGAAAAGCAGAAACTAAATAACCTGACAATGTATCGAGTTAGTGACATAACCTTATAGAAAAAAATAATTGTTCCCAATGACCTTTAAAACACAGCACTGGAGTGCCTGGGTGGCTCAGTCCGTTAAACGTCCCACTTCAGCTCAGATCATGATCTTGTGGTCTGTGGGTTCAAGCCCCGCATAGGGTTCTGTGCTGACAGCTCAGAGCCTGGAGCCTGCTTTGGATTCTCTCTCTTTCTCTCTCTCTTGCTCTCTCTTTCTCTCCCTCCCTCCCTCTTCTCTTTCTCTAGCTCTCAAAAACAAAAAAATGTTAAAAAAAATTTTTGAGACACAGTGTATTTTGACTCTACATCTTAATGTGATCTATTATAAGAGCAAAAAGAACTGCAAATACGCCCTCAATTTTATTCAGTTGTTCTAATGTTAGACATAATATTGGTATTGATATTTTGAAATGTGTGTGGGTATATGTATGTGTGGCAGGAAAATCTTAGGAACCAAAATTTTCAGTCTAAAATCAGTTACATAAAAACTCTGTCACTTGGGGCACTTGGCCAGCTCAGTTGGTAGAACAAGTGACTCAATCTTGGGGTCGCTGACTTCAAGTCCCACGTTGAGGGTAGAGACTAAACAAGTAAAACTTTAAAAATACATACTAACATACACAGAGTAAGGAATGTACACCTCTTAGCTCTGGCCACAGCAGATGTCCAGTGGCAGACATGCCCAGCGAGCACCTCTGGTGCCCAGAATGGGACTTCTAAGAACCAGTCCTCACTGCAAGAACCCCGCTCCTCAGAAGGATGGCCGGTCCCCAGTTTAGCATAAGAAATGTGCCCAGGACATCTTCTGGGGGCTGAAAGTAAGGAAGCTTCTCAGGCTTCATGAGTTCATGCCCAGAGGATGCAGGGACCAGCCTGCCAGGGCCCCACAACCACAGACGTGGAAAAGGGACCAACCCCAACATACCAAACATGTGAAAACCAGTGCTTCCATTACAACACCAGAGGAGGCGGCCTCCCCCCGCCATGAGGAGGCCTACCGCCAAAGGCTGACAGACAGACAGACACACAAGCAAAACAGAAAAAGGTGCTGGTGAGGATATGGAGAAATTGGAACCTTCGTGCTCCGTTGGCAGGAATGTGAAATGGTGGAGACGCTGTGGAAACCAGCATGGGGGACGGAGGGCTCCTTAAAAATGTAAAAGAGAGTTTCCCCCTGGGCTAGCCATCCCACGACTGTGGACACACTCAGAGGGGCTGAAAGCGGCATCTCCAAACCCGGAGACGCTGTGCGCCCTGCTCACGGCAGCATTACCCACGGAAGCCGAGCAGCCGTCAGAGGGCGGGGGGGAGACAGGGGCGGCATAAACACACGGCGGAGTGCTATTCAGCCTTAAAAAGGAAGGAAATGCGGTCACGGGCACAGTATAGATGAGCCTTGAGGACACCGTGTAAGCGCAGCCAGCCAGCGACTCCGCTTGTACGAGGCACGCAGCGCAGTCACGCTCAGAGAGACGGGAAGTGGACGGGGGGGCGGGGGGGGGTGGAGCTGTTTCGTGGGGATAGAGTTTCAGTTTTGCAAGATGAAAAGAGTTCTGGAAACTGACTGCACAACAGTGTAAATGTACTTAATGCTCCTGGTCTGCACACTTAAAAAATGGTGAAGATGGTGAGCTTCAGGCTGTGAGGGTTTCCCCACAATTTTTTAAAATAACAGAAAATCTTGGGGCGCCTGGGCGGCTCAGTCGGTTAAGCAGCTGGCTTCAGCTCAGGTCATGGTCTCACAGTTCATGAGCTGGAGCCCCGCATTGGGCTCTGTGCTGACAGCTCGGAGCCGAGAGCCTGCTTCACAGGCTGTGTCTCCCTGTCTCTCTGGCCCTCCCCTGCTCACTCTGTCTGTCTCTCTCTCAAAAATAAATAAGTGTTAAAAATTAAAAAAAAAACAGAAAATCTTAACACACCATTTCAGATTGTTAGCGCAGGGGCTCACTATTGTGAAAACGTAACTAAGGGAAACAAATTAAGTATATATCCCATTTTCCAACATAAACTATATTTCAAGGTAACCAAATAGCCCTCATCAAAGAGGAAAAGGTATTTTATACAGAACTGTAGCTAACAACTGAGAAAGAAAGAATAAAATTACAAAACACCCTTCTGCGACTCCTAATAAAATTACTGACCCAAGGAGCAATTATTAATGGCTACTAAAATAATTACATGAGAGGGAACTTTACAACGGAGGGATCAGAACACCAGCAGCTGGACTCACGGGTCATCCTGAGCATCATTAAATCAGTGACAAGCCAGGACTCTGGGCCTCCCTGAGGTCAAGAAACACTAAGGGCACGGCGGGGGGGGGGGGGGGGGGGGGGGGGGGGGGGGGGGGGGGGGGGGGCTCTGGTGGGGCGGAGTGGGAAATGGTGCTGTTCCAGAACGAGGAAAGACAAGAGTGTTAACATGTGGTCCATGTCTGGAGTCCAATTGGAAACACGTCCAACTGTATAAAGGTAGTTTCCTGACAAAAGGAAAATCTGAATATGGACTTCGATGTGACAGTGACATTATAGCCAACTAAAAGTTGAAGACCAAGAAGAAATAGTCTCTCTGTGCTGACATCCTGCCCAACAGGGCCGCATGGAACGCAAGAAGCCCTGTGGCCCCTGCAGAGGGAGGCACAGCCAGGGAGAACTCGGAAGGCCCAAGCATGTGCCGCTGCGGTCCCTACGCCAGAGCAGAGCAAGCCCAGCCCCACCCCGGCGGCCTTGCCCCTCCCGGCGTCGGGCCTGAAACCTGGGTGCTGTCTCCGGAGACCTAAGGGCATCAGCCAACAAGGCCAGGTGTTGATCCCAGACCTCAAACCTCACCCTCTCCCTGAGACTCGGAGACCACACTTGTCGACAGGAGACTATTCGAGGGATTTGAACTGGGGTGAGAGAAGCCTGCAGCCTTCCTGGGGACCCTCTCCCTTCTTGTCCAGGGACCCTCCTGTCCAGCTGCCGCCAGAGGAGGACGACACACAGAAGATGAAGGACGGGAGGGTGTCAGCCAGGGATCCTACCCCCGAACAGCTTCCTGCTCGGATTTTAGAAGGCAGGCGAGGAACAGTGTGGAAAAAGCATCGAGCTCTGCTGACAACAGACCTGATCACATGACCTAGAAGAGGCCCTCCTGGCCCAAGTCCGCCGTGGGGGGACGGCCAGAAGACCGAAGCCCTCGAGCAAAGGGCCGGGGGCGCCACACTCCGCGGGACTCCTCAGAAGCAAAATGCAAACTGAGGAGAAAAGGCGCAGATGAGAGGCAGCAGCGAGCCTCCAGCACCCGGCTGGCCGTCCCCAGGGCTGCAGGAGGTCCACAGGCCACCAAGCTCCACCTGCCCGGGCTCCACAAACGCTCCTCCGGTGACTGGGCGCACTTTGCACCTTCCCGCACCTTTGCTCCCTGTACGTGGAACACCCCAGCCCCTCCCCCTCCTCCAAACTCTTCTTGCAGGTCCAACGTGAACGCCCCGGTCAGTCACCAGGACACCTTCCCTCGGCCTGGCGCCACCACATCAGTCCCTCTGAGGAAGTCTGTCCGCCTCACACGGTCGCAGGGGTGAGCCCTGGCCTCGCTGAGCCATGGGAGCCCCTGGAGGAGGGGTGTGATTCCCCCCCCGCAGCACCCCTGCACTCGGAAGGGGCACCCAGTGCGCACCAGGGACACCTGTGCCGAGCTCAGGGGCCACCAAACAGGTGCATGGGCCCTGTGAATGAAAGTGAAAAGAGCTGCGTTGCCCTCCTCCTCGTCCCCCGGGCCGCGGGGGGGGTGCTGGGCCAGGCCGGGAGGCCGGCCCCCTGCGGGAGGAAGGAGAGCGCCTTCTGGCGGCAGGCCCAGAGGCCTACTTTCACAAGGCCTTGCGAATACAGCCACTGGCAAGGGACACGCACGGACGCGTGGCCGGTTTCCCGGAGTGGGAGGACACAGATGGGAGAGGCCCAGAAGCTTCTACCATGGCCCGAGTGCCAGGCCCCTCTCCCTCCTTGGCTGGACCCTGGGGAACAGCTCAGGGACGACGTGGTTCTGAGGGCCCCGGCCGCGGTGCGGGACTCTCCCAGGCCCGGGCTCCTGCGGCCACCGGACGGACCCCTCCCAGGGACTTGGGGGCTGCCAGCAGAGACCCGCCCAGCAGAGGGGGGAGCGGAGCAGCCGCAGGTGCAGCGGGCAAACCTTCAGAGTCTCCCCTCAGTACGGGGGCGGGGGCCCTTCCCCCAGGAAACACCCAGCACTACGAATTCAGGAGGGTCACTAACCATCAAGCCAGACGTCCTCTTCTAAGACTCCTAAGGTGCCACCAGGGCCCCCGCATCACTGAGCTCTCCTCCATGCCCAATCATGGAGCTCGGGGAAACCAGGGGCCGACGGCCAGCGCAGGAAGGGTCTGCTTACCAGCCCCTCGGTCTCCTCCGTCGTTCTCTGGAAGTGTGCAGCCATGGCCATGTAGTCGCGTATCTGCCTGTGACACTCGAGACACTTGATCCCGTGCCGGATGAGCCTCACGGGGTCCGGGTAGAGCGGCAAGGCCGGAAGGGCGGGGCTGGCAGCGCCCGGGGCCGGGCCGGGTTTGGGGGAGGCGGGGGCGGCCGGGGCGGCGGGGGCGGCCGGGGCCGGGGCGGGCGCGGGGGCGGGCGCGAACATCTGGTCCACAGAGATGGGCTTCACGAGCAGCTGCGAGCACTGCATGACGAGCCCCTTGCTCTTGTGGTCGCGGGCGTGCCGGAGCAGGCTGCACCTGTTGAAGAAGACCAGCGTCTGGGAGCAGAGCGTGCACAGCACCTCGATGTGCACGCTCCGGCGGCCGTAGTGCTGGCCCAGGCTCTTCTCCAGGGCGAACGCGTCCCCGCACTCCAGGCAGCAGTAGCCGCTGGCCGGCACGTGGATCCTGCTGTCCGCCGGCGGGCTGAGATTGGGCGCGTAGAGGGGCACGGGGTTGGAGCTGTGCAGGACCTTGTGGAAGACCTCCACGGCCAGCGGGGCGGCCCTCTTCACCTGGTGGACCAGCGGCACCGACATCTGGGGGAGCTGCGGCTGGCTCCGCCTCTGCGCCGAGGACTTGGCCGTGACCGACGCGGCGACGCTGTGGGGCACCAGGTTCAGGTTGGCCAGGTGCACGGCCTTGGGCAGGAGGCTGGCGGGGGCCGGCGTGGAGGACGCTGCGCTCTGCTGCTTCTTGCCCCCCTGGGGGCCGGGGGCAGCCCCCTTCGGGGCCCGAGACCCGGCACTGCCGCAGGGAGACGAAGATCCGCCGGCCTTCGGCTCACCCTCGTCCCCCTTCTTGTCGCCCTGGGGGCTCGCAGTGTTTGCACCCCGCTCAGGAGAGCGCTCCACCGCAGGCAAGGCCATCACCTCCTCCTCTGGCACCTCGCTGGGGGTCTCAGCAGCGGTGCTCCCTAGAGGGGACCCAACGGGGGACTTACTGGGATCGTCAGGATCCGGCAGGATCCTCGTGACGGTCCGTTTGATCTCCCCCGATGATGTCTTAATGGTTTTGATCCTGACTTTGGGAATTGCTGGGGGGGAGCTGGCGGCCACTGAGGGGGAGCCTTTGCTGCTGCTGTCACTGCAGATGCTCCGAGGGCTGTCGGAGGGC
Source organism: Helogale parvula (assembly GCA_004023845.1). Taxonomy (NCBI): domain Eukaryota; kingdom Metazoa; phylum Chordata; class Mammalia; order Carnivora; family Herpestidae; genus Helogale; species Helogale parvula. The sequence goes on from PJEM01015651.1 coordinate 23,890, forward strand.
TTGATGCTCTTTCTAGTGGCCTCCAGGGGGCTCCGGGGACTCTTTGGTGACTTGGGCATTTTGGGGCTGCCTTTGGAGCCCTCTTTCATGGGCCCTGAGGGATCCTTCGTGTGGCCAGGTGGATCCTCCTTGGTGACACTGGCCACTCTTTTGGCCTGCAGGGCCACCAAGGCTGCAACACAAGAGGACAGCTTAGAATGCGCTGGCTTCAGACGCTGCCTAGGGGGGACCGACGAGCAGGTGCCGAGCTCCAGGGCAAGCCCCTTAGGCTCTCCGATACTGTTGCTGGGGTGGCTGTTGAATTCCAAAGCTTCCCCAAAGAACCGATTGGCGTCCAGCTCCTTGTGAGGCTCCCCCACCTTCTGCCCCCCTCGCTCCTGTCCCTGCGGACTCCCCAAGGGCAGAGGCTCTGGCTTGGGCTCTTTCTTACAAAAGTGATCAAACATATGCAGCTCTGGGACTGGGTACTTCGCCAGAGCCTCCAGGACTGGGCCCCCCACAGGCCCACACCCAGGAGGGGGTGGGAAGTAACCGTCGGAGTGCTTGGGCTTCATTCCAAACCCATTATCTTTGATGGCATCCTCGGGTTCTGGGCTGGAGATGGGACTGAACTGGTTAAAGGTCGGCAACGGCTCTGACTTGGAAGGTTCTAGCTTGCCGGGGAAACTCCTGGCACTGTCTCCATTCATGAAAGTGGAGTCAAACTTCCCACAGTTGTGGCCCAGGTTGTGGGGGTCTGGAGGCAGGTCCGAGCCCCGGAACCCATTGTGGAGGAGGCTGGGACTGATGTGGTCCTTCTCCGCTTCGAACGACTCCTGGCGGCTGGTGTTCTTGACAATGACACTCACGGCCGGCACATCGGAGGCTGATCCTGAGTGAGACAAAGACACGCTCTCCTCCATGCACATGCCTGCGGGCTTGAGGGGGCTCTCATTCTCCTCGCTGGGGGTCTGGATGGCCTCCTTGGCATCAAGGCTGGTGGGGTCTGGGATGTCAAAGGCAGCCAGAAGGTCATCAAAATCTGGAGTTTTCATATCCCCCATGGCTGGATGCTGGCAGGGGCTACGACAGAAGCAGAACAGAATCAGTGACCCCCGGGTCCCCCTGGACTCTGTCCGGCATCCTCATCACGCGCCCATCACACTAACGCACAAGCACACAGCACCCCACACCTCATTTTTACCCCAACAGATTTCCGAAATGCCGGGACTTTGGGGGATGGGCGGACAGAGAAGCTTCCACGTGCAGTGACAGGCCCGTCTGGCCGGCCCTAACAGCAATGCCTGGAGAGCCCCGGCTGGTGGCACAGCCAAAGGGAGAAAGCGCTCAAATCGCACCCCTCAGTTTCTGAGGGATTATCATCACTCCCGAAACACGTGTACTGGTAGAAACCCAATCATGGAGACCTTAAAAAAAAAAGCAGGGCTCAGCACCTCCTTTCTTTAGAAATCTTCTGATTCATAGATGAGAGTTGGCTGTAACGTCTGCTAATTTGCCTCCTACTACTTAATCACTAATTTTGTATACCTTTGGTTTTTTGTTGCATGAATTCAGTCAAATCCAAGAGGATTTGCTACTGCCAGGATTTATGCTGACTGTCTCATAAATAAACTCCAGCAAACTGTATCATCTCCCAGGCCCTTTTTTCTCCAGTTAGTGTCTGCTTGATGCCTGAATTTTCACCTAAAACTGTTACTGGCTGGTGCACGGACCACTGGACGTGAGGGGCTGGTGGTTCTCAGAACACCAACAGCGTGGTCATCAAATGGGCTGGAGAACAGTCTCGGGGAAGCCTCGAATTCCGTTTTAGCTTCATACATAAAGACAAGAAGGTCCACCTGTCTCCTTCGCGCTCTGGAGAAGCAGAGCTACGGCACTACTGTGGCAGGAAACCCGGGGTCCTAGGACTGAGGCCCTGTCGGGAAATTCCCGTGACACTCGCCCGTAGATGAAACAGAAGCTGGCGGGCTCGAGCCTTGCTGGAAAGAGGAAGAAAAACCCCACCTTCTCCCCCTTGCGGCCCACAGACCCTGCGTCTGCTGCGGCGTCCCAGAGCCTCACCTGCCTTCGTATTTCTTACACGTTTATCCCGAAAACCTGTCTGAAGAATGACATGGCTCTGAGAGAGCAGGAGAGTGGCTGCACAGAGCCAGTTACGTGACAGATGCTCGGGTCCAGGGACCCCAGTACCAGTGTTGTTATCCTAAGAACAAAAACTCCCAAAAGCTGTATACAGAAATATGCAGCGTTATTAACACAACACAAAAGAGACAAACACGCACAAAAGAATCCAAAGGTCCCGAACAGAGGACGATGAAACAATTGACAGACTACTATGGCAGCTATTAAAAACCCCAATCATGCAGCAGCATGGAAAACCACTGATAGTGCTGGGGCGCCTGGCTGGCTCCATCGGTGGAGGATGCAACTCTTGATCTCAGGGTTGTCAGTTCAAGCTCCACGGCGGGTGCAGAGATTACTTAAAAATAAAAAGATCTTTTGAAAAATTATTTGGGGTGCCTGGGTAGCTCAGTCAGTGAAGCATCCAGCTCTTGATTTCGGCTCAGGTCATGATCTCATGGTTCATGAGTTCGAGCCCCACACTGGGCTCTGCACTAAGAGCAAGGAGCCTGCTTGGGATTCTCTCTCTCCCTCCTCTCTCTGCCCCTTCCCCGCTCACTCTCAAAATAAATATTGAAAGAAAGAGAAAAATAATGTATAGGGTGGTGGGGTTCCCAATGGGTTACTTTTTCAAAACTCTTTTTGTGCCAATAGGTTGCTTTTATAATTTTAAACATGGGAAATAAAGGTTGGGGGGAGACTTAGAACCATGAGGGAGCAGGTGCATAGCAGAGGTGTATCTGTTACCACCTCCTGGGATCAACAGCTTTGCAGCTTTGGTTTCTTGCCCTCCCCCCCCCCCGCCACCCCCAGTAAAACACATCTGCCCACTTAAGAGTTCTCACAGAAAATGAAAAATACCTTCCACTCTGGGAATATATCTAATTACGGTAGATAATAATAAAGTGAAATAACCAATTATCTCCACTAAATATGGGCTGGCAGAATATCTTTTTGAAATGAGATGTGACGTTCCTGGACACACATGACAGTCTCCTGGAAGTTGGAACCCACAGGCAAGGGGAACAGGCTGCACATCCTGCGGGCACTGGCGCCCCAAGGCCAAGGCCCCCACGCGCAGGCTGGTCCTAACTGCAAGGAAACGCCTCTGTGACATCTGTGTCAGTTTATTTCCTCCCCTCTCCCGCCCCCATTCTTTACAGTATAGAGGGAAAAAAAAAGATTGGAGGAGAAGGGCAGAGTAGACCGGTCTTTCTACGGAGCTGAGAGGAGCACGTGAGTTAGGAGAGGACGGAGTCGGTGGCGTGCATGAGGACACTGTGGAAGTCACGGGACCTTAGAGCAGAGAGAGATGACATCACTAGAAAGCCACGTCCTCCACGGTGGGAAATGTCGGAGACGGGCTGAGAGCGGTCAGGGGTGAGGCGAGCTATGTTTTGCAGGCAAATGGTGTGGCAGCTCGACATCAGCAGCAGGAAAACCTTTATAACCTTTGGACCTTACATACCAAAGCTGACACTTTTGAGAACCAAAGATCAAGTCCTGTTTTCTATTTACTCGTAGGAGGGAAAACCAAAGCCAGCAGCAATCAATAACAGTGAATCCGGGGTCGATGGTGCACCTGTTCATACTCCTCCAAACCTTGCTGTAAACTAAGTGTCACATTGCTTATAAGTAGAAAATAAAAATTAATCAATTTAATTATAAAAGCAAAGGAAGAAAAAGACTACCACTAAAAAGTTCTGGTCCTCAAACACCTGCCAGCACGAAGCTCAAAGGCAAAGAACAAGCCAGCAGGAATGTCTGCGACAGGACAGCGGTGTCATTATCGTCTTTGCTACAGAAAAGGCCCTCACGTGGCAGGAAGTAAAAGACACGCAGCCCACTTGGAAAATGAGCAGAGGTGGCGGGCACACAATTAGAAAGACACAAGCGGGCAGGTATTGCTTAAAAAAAAGTTGCTACCTCAGAAGAAATTAGCAGAATACAAATTAAAATCATGAGAAGCCATTTTGGCTTACCAAATTGACCAAGTTTTAAAAACATAATAATTCCCAGTATTGGCAGAGATGTAGCAAAACAGGCATTTTGAAAGTAGTATAAACTGATTGAACCTGTCTCGCCAGCATCTAGCGAGGCCTACGTAAGGCCCAATGATTCCACTCCCAGAAACGCACCCTAAGGAAGCGGAGGCGCACGTCACAAAGATCATCAGTGCAGAATTATTTACAACAAAATTATTTCGTGACAAATAATGAGACATAACCAAAGATCCAACAATAGAAATCCGGCTCAATAAATCACGGTATATTAACACAATTAACTACTAGACATCGTGACAGAACAATGTTTACATCTACGAGGAATGCTCCTGATACAACGTGGGGGGGGGGGAGGGGGAGGGGAGGACACTGTTGTGTCCGTGCGGTACAATCTCTATTTAAAACAAAATAATCTTACTACACACAGTTTTTATGAAAATGGCTAGAGAAACACTCTAAAATCTTAAAAGTATCTCAATGGATGATGAGATTCTTTCTTTCGTTTACCTGCATTTTCAAATTATTTATTCAAACTATTTCATGTTGTACTGCTTATGTACTATATTTATGCGTATAAACATACACATACTTATAGAACATAAAAGAAGAAAGGCACCTGGGTGGCTCACAGGTCGAACGTCCAACTCTTGACTTCGGCTCAGGCCAGGAGCCCAGGGTCGGGGGAACGAGCCCTGTGTGGGGCTCTGCACTGAGCGTGGGGTCTGCCTGAGACCCCCTCTCCCTCCCTCTCCCTCTGCCCCCTCCCCACTCACACATGCGCTCTAAGAAAATATAAAAAATAAATTAAACAAGGAAGAAGAAATTAGGGAGGCCAAAATATTTGAGAAACTTCTTACAGAGGACTCCAAAAATCACTAATATAAAATTCTTGAAGCGCATCCGGCGTGACTCAGCAGGGGACTGCCAGCTACAAAACTGGTGAAATAACTTAATTGAAATAAAAAGCGTCGTCCAAATGAAAAGCACTGGTTTGCCAGCGTCTGCGGCCTGGGAAGCGCAAACCTCAGACGGCCGCCTGCTCTGTCTGTGCTCCGGGGCAGAGCCCCAGCCCCAACACTGGGCGCGGCCCGCAGGGCACAGG
>PJEM01015652.1:0-11842 GCA_004023845.1 Helogale parvula
CCCGCCCCCTCTATCTCTCACCTCAGGGCACCTGCCTCAAATAACTTTCCTGGTGTTGTCATTCACCTCATGGATAATTGATAGCACGTCAAGCTGATGCTAAGAAAAGAACAAGGTGGTTAGACGTGCGCCTACTATAAATAGACCCACGACAGGACCAGCATTTGCCAACTTTTGAGCAAAGAATGGCAGAAGCAGAAGCAGCAGTTTCCCCCCGGGTCCTCGGGAGAGCCGGCTCCACTCTGGCAGCCGCAGCCCTGCTGAGCCGCTTCAGTTAACAGCAGAGGGCGGGGAAGAGGATGCTTCTCCCCGTTTGGGAGCAAAATTAAAAATACCACACGTGCGGGAACTTGTAGGCTTGTTTGACAGATGCGGCAGAAAAGCTCAAACAACACATGTTTTAAAACGTTTGCCTTCTTCCTCCCATATTCTCTTTTTTTTCTTTTTTTGTGTATTTTAGGCACTTTATTTCTATATTTTGCTCTCAAGGGCATACACACATTCACACATGTAAACAAATACAGAATCGTGAGGCACCCGGGTGGCTCAGTCGGCTAAGCGTCCGACTTTGGCTCAGGTCGTGATCTCACAGTCGGTGAGTTTGAGCCCCACGTCGGGCTGTGTACTGACAGCTCAGGTCTTGGAGCTTGCTTTGGATTCTGTGTCTCCCTCTCTCTCTGCTCCTCCCTCACTCATGCGCGCGCGCGTGCTCTCTCTCTCTCTCTCTCTCTCTCTCTCTCTCCCAAAAGTAAACACTTAAAAAAATACATAATCACTACCCCCAGGGGACACTGCAGATAAAAGAGGAAAAACAAAGCCTTCAGCCTCAGGAAGCATTCATCAAGAATCCTTGTGTTACAGGTAGCAAAACCCCATTAGAAATTGAAATAGAAATGGAACAAACTATAAGGATCAAGACCTTTCTCAACACCTCCTACTACAAGCTCATCACCAAACAGGGAGCTAGTCCAGGGCAAAGATTAGATGAAGGTGTCCCCTTCCCAACCAAGCCTTTTTTTCCCCTCTCAGATGGCCTCAAGATGGTGGCCTTTAAACTGAGAGGGGTGGGGAGCAACAGAGAACAGAGGCAAGTGAACAAAAGTTTTCAGGCGTAAAACTTACTTTTATGTCAAGACTGAGATCTTTGGCTTGAAGCAGAGAAAGCTGTACATGCCTTGGGAAGGTGACCCTCTCCTGTGCCCACTCCGGTCTGTCTTGGACAACAGTGGGCAAGGAAGAAGGTGGACAGAGACTGTAGAAAGAGAAAAGCAACTTCAGTCTCTCTAAGGATCGCTGCATGTCAGGATCACTGATGTTGACTACATAAACTCTGAGTGTTGAGGTCTACAAACAAAGCAGCAAACTGGAATACACTGGAAATTTGACGGAAAAGGCTTGGGTCCACGGTTCACTTCCTAAGTGGGTGACTGAGGACGCCCCTGAACTCCCAGCTAAAGAGAGCTGTCACGCAACGTCCGTAGGAAAGGTATACTTCAAGCCATTCATCAAACACATCATTTAAACAAAATAAGAAGTTCTTCCTTTACGCAGTCATCAACTTTAAGTGAGAGGAAGGAATGAGCTGAAAACACAACAGAACCATCAGTGTACATATATCACCAATACACCTGTTCCCCGCAGAGGCCTTAATAACCAAGCAGATAGGAGATCTGTCCCCTGTTTCCAAGCAGAGCATCTCATCAATAATCCAGACAGGAGATAATATGCCAAGACCTGCTGTGCCCTCCCAGCCGAGCATGACCTCAGGGGCTCCTGGTTATCATGGCCCCAGTTCACACCTAGGAAATGATGGAAATACACCCTTGGCTGCACAGCCTTTTCTGATTCATTTGTAAGCTACACTAATAATCCCATGATGCAAACACAGGGGGAAAAAAAATCATTCGGGAACCGTCAGAAAGGTTATTTTTGCAAGACATAAGGGAATGATTATAATGATTTATTAAAATCTTACAATGTGAGAAAGTAAGATCAGCAAACAAAATCCAATTAAGGAATTCACCAAATAAAAAGGAATTGAACTCCTCCAGCCTGAGGTTGACAAAGAAGCCATTCAGTAAAGAGCTTTATATGCTAAACTTAGCTGGGTAAACCTAGTTATTTTCCATGCCGTGCTGTTCTTAAAAGAGCTATTTAACTCCATCCATCTCTAGGATCTAAAAGACTAAGTATTTAGACTTGTGGAGTTTTTTTTTCTTTTTAATTTAAATTCCAATTTAAAAATGAACTTGCCTCAGAGACTATAGTGAGTAGATCTAAGAGTTGATTAGTACAGTGTTCATAAAGCAAACTCAACATCTTCCCTTCTCTCCCCTTCCCTAAGACCTGTGACCCCCTCAGTTTCCATCTCCTTTCACCCCATAGGTCTACTTACCTTCTATCTTTCTCAACCATGTGGGCGCCATATATTTTCAATCTATTTCTGCATAAATAATCTGTTTTTTTAATATTTCCCTTTTGTATTTGTTTCTCCTCTCAGTCGTATCAATAAACATTTTCTCGGATCCCCTTTTAAAACAAAAAAAAGCTGGGGTGCCTGGGTGGCTCAGTCGGTTAAGCGTCCGACTTCAGGTCGGGTCATGATCTCACGTTCGTGGGTTCGAGCCCCGCATCAGGCTCTGTGCTGACAGCTCAGAGCCTGGAGCCTGCTTCCGATTCTGTGTCTCCCTCTCTTTGCCTCTCCTCGCTCATGCTCTGTCTCTCTCTGTCTCAAAAATAAATAAAACATTTTTAAAATATTAAAAAAAATAAAATAAAAAAATAAAACAAAGGAAAGCTGTCCTTTCGCACTTCAAACTTCAAACCTTCCTGGGCACCTACACTCTATCCTGCTACATTTAAGATTGGATTCATTCCTTCAAATGAGGTCCTTGGACTCCCCATCCCTTTCCCCTCCCCGCTTGAGGGAAACTTCTCACTAAAGCCACCAGTTCTGCTCCAAGGGCCAGATTCTATTGAGGTTTCTCTGTCCCATACAGCTACCAACACTGGGAACCAAGTGCTCCTCCTCACCACAATATCCTCCTCTGGCTTAAGGGCATGATGCATTCCTGATGCTCCTACCCCTTCTCCTTCCCAGGCTTCTCCTTTTCCCTCCTCGGCTGTGAGGGCCCAGCCCTCCTGTCTCCTGTGCATCATTTCCTGTCCCCAGGCTCTAGCTACTCCCCACTGCCAAGGGTCCGGATATTCCATTGCTGAGACCTCCCTCCCGGCCAGCTATCTGGGAACAGCTCCTAGTCAAGATGTCTAGAATTACACCCCTTATCTGTCCCTCCACACCTGTGCCCCCTGTGCGCCCTGTGAGAACACTTAGCTCAAGCCAGGACAGCAGCTTCATCGGTGTAACCCTCCACTCTTCTCCATTTCTTACATCCAGGCACCAAACCCAGCCAGCCCCCTCCCCTCTGCTGCGGCCATGGCCACGCTAACTCAGGATGACCTCCCTTCCCACCTGCCTCTCTGCTTCCGGTGAGGTTACAGACGCTGCTCCCACCTTACCGTGAATTAGTCACATTATCCACTCCATGAAGCCTTCTGTTATGGACTGAACGCTTGTGTCCCCTCCCCCCAATTCACACATGGAAGTCCTAACCCCCAATGTGCCTGGTTTTGGAGGCGGGGCCTCTGAGGAAGTAATTAAGGTTAAATGAGGTCATAAGGGTAGGGCCACAATCCCAAATGATTTGTGTCCTTATAAGAAGAGACACCAGGGAGTCCCCTCTCCCCCTCTCCCTTCGCCAGCACGCTTGGGCTTGCTTGGGGAAAGGGCCGCGTGAGGACACAGCAGGAAGGTGGCTGTCTGCAAGCCAGGAAGAGAGCTCTGATCAGAAACCAAACACTGCCGAACCTGAATCCCAGGTTTTCCAACCTCCAGAGCTGTGAGAAAACAAATGTCTGCTGTCTTATCCACCCAAGTGCGGAGTGTTTTGTGACAGTACCTAGAGGGGTCTAATACGCCTCCCTTAATCCCTCTCTTTCTCACCCTCCAGAGCCGCTCGTGCTTCTCTGTAGCTTGTACAGCTACTCATCTATTACCACATCCACCACCTGTGCTAAAACTACATGTGTGTGGCTCCTTCTCACCTACTCACTATAAACTCCTGAGAGCAGAAGCCGTGTCACACCCATCATTGTGCTCTTTCTCTTGGCTCAGAATCCGCCCATAGAAAATGTCCAGCAAATGCCTGCGGGGTGAATTCATGACCTAGCAGATGAAATGAGCAAAACTGAATTTCCTGTTGGCCTCTGGAAGTACACGCAGATGTTCACCTGCGCAGACGTGTGTGTAAGTTGGTGTGTGCGTGAGCATCTCCACAAGACGATTTATTTGCAAGTGGGGACAGTGTGAGTGAATCAATGCACTTCAGACTCTACTGTGGAACCATTTCTCCAATCCCCTCCCTAAATCCTCCTGAAGTTTTCTAATGGGGATCACCTTGTATCATTTTATAACCATGCCGTCCTTTGTTTTCCCTCAGCTGGGAGCACGGAGCCAGTTAGCTCCCACCGCATGCGGCCCTTTTTCCCCTGACCAGTACTGACAACATGAGACCAGACTGAAGTCAGCCTCTCGTTCTGGAAGTCCCTCCGAACCACTGAAATCTCAATGGAGAGCCTGTTCCCCAGGGTGCTGGGAACACTTCGCATCACTGCCGGACAGACCTACACACATTTACAAGTTATAATGGAGCCAAGAAGAACCAGATGACTCTATCTACCTGGCAGAAGTCGGTATCTCACAAAAGAAAAAAAAAAGGTGGGGGGAAGCTTTAGGCTGATAACAAAACTAGGGATGCTCTTTCCAGCTTTGCGGAAGATCTCTGCGCCCTGGGGAAATCAGTCCTCTGTTTTCCCACAGCTATTTATGACAGCCTGGAACAAAGGGCGCAAGTCCTGTGTCTCTTGTTTTAACTTCCCTTTGTGCAAAAGAACCTTCTTTTTCCAACGGCTTGGGCTATACATGCTTACTTGGAGGGAAAGAGACTGGGAAATGGATATGAGTCTACTTTATCACCTCCTTCCCTGTCAAACTTGCAAAATGTCAGAAACGGCATCTGTGACACCTATAGCCACCCGTCTCCCCTGGAGATCCACTCTGTACCTCAGGCCATGGCCCATTCCGCGGAGGGTCCAGCTTTCATTTCTGTAGGGAAGGACTTGGTTGGGAACAGAGGAAGAGAGTGGACTCTCAAGGCCATGTTTGCAAATCACGTTAAATGTGCCTAAGCGAAGGTCCGCCACATCTGTCCTCAACAGCGCTGCCGGTACTATTTGGGGTGAGATCTCACTGAGGTGTGATGAGGAGACACTTAAGCTAAAAGCATCAATTGTTTGGGATCGTGGCAATTTACATTTCCCATTCAAGAGCTTTGAGCTTGCTCAGAAAGGAACTGCGTTCACATATTTTAAAGCAGCTACATTCTATATTGATAGAGATTCTCCGGCAGCTGTAGAAGTGGTTGATAACAGAGCAGGGATAAAAGACTTCCAAGAAGTTCTTAGACGATGACAGGCCTGGGCTGGGCGATGAGCCTGCATTAATATGAACTCGCAGGACGGACTGAGACATGGCGTAAAAGGCGCAGCACAGGGAACACAGTCAGCGGTATTGTAGGCGCGCTGCATGGGGCTCGGGGAACCACACCGTGAGCGCAGCGCGATGTGTAACCTGGTACCATCACTAGGTTGCGCACCTGAGACTAAGGTAACATTGTGTGAAAGAAATATGGACTCACAAACGTACAGGCATGTGCTTGTGTGTACACACGCACGCACACACAGACCTGTGTGTACACACACACTCACACACACACACAGACCTGTGTGTACACACGCACGCACACACACACACAGACCTGTGTGTACACACGCACGCACACACACAGACCTGTGTGTACACATGCACGCACACACACACACCTGTGTGTACACACGCACGCACACACACAGACCTGTGTGTACACACACACGCACACACACACAGACTATGAGCAGCCTCAGCAAACAGGCTTGAGAGGCTTATACCTCATTGTTCAGAAGTGTTAAATGTGATATCCTGAGAAGCTAAAAACAAAAGGCATTTTGGTCTGTGCCACCTTTGCTACCACCGTGTAGGTGATGATCTAGGACTGGATGGCGCACCTGCGCCTGGAAGACACGGGGGTAGACTGAGGCACCAAATCCTGACCACCCCGAATTCTCTTCTGCACCAACCATCAGGAGCCCTGCTTAGTCCATGGGGGCTGCTCCCTTTCTCTGAATCATTTGGACCCATTGCACCTGCTGGTCTTTCCTGACGGCCCTCCTTTCCTCCTACCTATCCCTGCTGGGGGCCGAGGTGATTTCTGTAGCGGCCAAGGGCCCTAAGGGAAGAAGTGGCATTTTCCAAAACTCTAGGCTCATACCCAGCCAACAACTTCCACCTCCCTCCACCTCCCTCCTTCTTCCCCAATTCCTGAGTGCCTCAGCCAGAAGGCTGTTGTCATGGTTACTCTAATCTTTATCTGCTTTGCTTGTTAAACAAGCTGCATTCACTCCAACCCACCTCCTGGTTACCCCCACCTCCTTGTCCTTCATTGCTGCCCTCCCTCCCCTTGTTCACGTCCTTCCTTTCCTGGGGGGATAAAAAGAAAACGCAATCATCACTTTTCCCTTCCCACCCCTTCAGTCTACCAGATCTTATCAAGAGAGTTTTCTGTTATATTCCTAAGTGGAAAAGTGCTGCTCCTGTCAGAAACAACCAGTGATTGGAAATGAAGGTTCTACGCAAGTTCTAGAAACAGAGGGGAAAAGGGAGAAAAAGGAGCAAGAAGGGGGAAGTCCAGGGAGAACTATTTTGGTTGGCAAAAAGAGACTGACACCTAGAAAAGTTATACGCTTAGCATCCTGGGGTCCGATCACGCCGCTCTACCCAGTGAGCTCCTCTCGGAGCAAACCCTTGTAACCCGTTCTCCAGAAACTATGTCTTCACAGCACGCCATTACACCCCTCCTTCCCCCGCAGACAGGGGTGACATTCCCTCCTATGGTCGGGAAAAACGCCCTTTCCGGATGCTCTGAATTCTGTTACCTCCCACTTCCCCAGAAATGGTTTTTGTTCCAGCTTTACCTAGAAACATTAAAAATTGTATGTATTCAAGATGTGCAACTCAGTGTGCAGATATGTGTATACATTGTGAAATAATCACCACGATCAAGCTAATTAACATATTTATCATTTCATATAGTTACTGTTTTCTTTCCTTCTTCCTTCCTTCCTTTTTTTTTCCTTTTTGTTTTGTTTTGTTTTGTTTTTGTTTGTTCACTTGTGTGGTAAGAACACTTAGGGATCTAATCCAACCAAAATGTCTCAGGCTCCTGAATCACAAACCAATTTCCTTCTACTTATTCTTCCCCTGTAGCATGGAAACACCATTTCCCATCTTAAAACACAATCGACCTCGGCCCCGTTACCCTCTCGGTAAAGCCCGCCCGCTACCCGCCCCTCTTCCTTTCCCGTCTCTACTCCCTTGTTCTGCATCAACTCACGCTGGCGCCCTGGCAGAGCCCTGGTTCCGAGGACTTCGCTGCTGTTAGATTCAGTGGACACTTTTCAGCCTCCTAGCGGCTGTGCTCCCTGACAAGTGGCTGTGCTGGTTCGCAGACAGGCCCCTGGAGCCCCTGGAGTTCAAATCTTGGCCCTAGTGTTTATCAGCTGGGAGGTTCTAGCCAAGGTCTGTAGCCTCTCTAATGCCTCAGTTTCCTCCTATATCACTAAGGTAACCACAGGACCTACCTCAGTGGGTTACCGCGATGATTACATGAGGCAACACATGTACAATGATCACAACAGGGCGCACTGGTAAAAAAAAATCGTCAGTGGCATTCCGTAATCCAGCAACAAAAAAGTGAAGAAACTATGAAACATCTTTCTGTTCTGGATCCCTACCATTGATGACCTCTGCTTTGTTCTGTTTTGCTTTAATTTTTTTAATGTTAATTTATTTTCGAGAGAGACAGAGACAGAGCGTGAGCCTGGGAGGTGCAGAGAGAGAGGGAAACACAGAATCCGAAGCAGGCTCTAGGCTCTGAGTTGTCAGCACGAAGCCCAACACAGGACTTGAACCCACGAATCGTGAGATCATGACCTGAGCCGAAGTCAGATGCTCAACCGACTGAGCCACCCAGGCGCCCCTACCATTGATGACATTTGTAAACTGGTTTTGCATGTTGTCTCATACCCAGTCCCAACTGCTCCTGGTCACAACACCATTATACATGCTGCTCCCTGAATGGGAAACACACTCCTACCCACACTGATTCCACAGCAAACAACTCCTCATTCTTCAAACCTGCTGTGATAGCACCTTCCCCAGGAAGACTTGCTTGGTTGAGGAGCTGCCCCAGGCTTCGCGGGGTTCACTGCATCTGTGCTCTTCCAGCTTCCTAGGTCTACCTCCACCAAGCTCCTTTACAGGATACTGTCTGTGTCTGGTTCTCCCTTCTATAACTGTGTATTCCCTTCCCTTCCCGAGAGAGAGCAGGGAGAAAGGGGAAGAGGGAGAGAGAATCTTAAGCAGGTGCCACGCTCAGTGTGGAGCCCGAGGCAGGGCTTGATCCCATGGGATCCCCTGGGATCATGACCTGAGCCAAAATCAAGAATCGGACGCTCAATCGACTGAGCCACCCAGGCTCAGCCAGCCACAGCCCCTATACCTGCGTGTGTCCTAACCCCAGATTCTAGTCCATTCTTAGCAACCAGGGAACTTAATAATGATGAGTAAGTGACAAAGAATGATCTCAGTAGGATTTAGCTCCATTGTCTCGATTGTTTATATCTGTTTGAAACCTAATCAGCTCATCAAAAGTATTCACTGCAACTTCAGATCACCTAAAATTTTGGTATCATGTTCTCTTTCTCTTCATTTAAGTTATGATTATAAAGCTTCAAATAGGGACCCAACGCACAGAATCCACCTGAGAAATCTCTGTGTGTCAGTGAGAAATTGGATGTTAGGACCCTGGAGAAGTCAGTCCGATGGGGACAATGTATCTGACACTGTCCTTTTATACAGCTCATACTTATTGTTCCTGTCCAGGAAGCTTTGTGTGTGAAGCGACCCGACACAGACTCTGTCGAATGCCTGGCCGAACCCTACATACACCATGTCTATTGTATTTAACTCTATTTAGGCTTTGCAACTTTAAATTTCTTAAAAAGGAATCATGCAACCTGGACAAGAAGTTCTCCGTGAGCCAGAATTTGCATTTAGGTTCACTCCTTTCCCATCCAAGTACTTACAAGTTGTCTGTTTCATACCCTGTTCAAGAATGCTCTATGGAAACGATGCCAGACTCTCTCATCTACAGTCCTCCCATTTTTGAGAACCAAGAAACATTTACCTATCTCAGTTTTCCAGTTCCTGTTCCATTTATTATCCATGATTCTCCAAAGATTCTAAATAGTAATTCAATAGCTTCCCTGCATTACCTAGAATGTAATTCATTTAGGCCCACAGGCTTGAATCATGTCACTCATGTGGGGAGAATCTGAGAAAAAGTTGTCTTCTATGGTTACTTCATAGAATTAGGTAAATCAATTATCCATTGACTTTGCCAGGCAGAGGGGTATAAGTACACACACACACACACACACACACACACACACTCCACACACAGAAAGGAGCGGAGTCAGAAATACCAAAAATAAAAATCAGAGCTTCATCACCTTGTGGCCTTGCACCCATGGGCAAGACAATTATGAGTCTCAATTTTTTCATTTTCAAAATGAGAATACTAGGGCCATCTTTGGGGACAGCTTTAAGACATCAGTACAAAGGCTCCTAGAAATGGTGTCTGTGACCACAGCTGCCACGAGGCTGTCCTTCAAGCCATATGAGTAATTTTTGGCATGTAATTCCTGATGGGAAAGGGGCCGGAATAATGTCAGGAGTCAAAAGACAGGAAGAATTAAACGAATCAAGCACAGCATGGCAGGACTTCCCTGAAAGAACTGCTGGAAACCACTTACCCATAGATCTTCACTTTCCTAATACATTTAATGTGAGGTTCACAATGGATGCCTAAGAGGCAGGTAAGCCCCCTCGCATCACTGGAATGCTCTGTAGAAAATAAACCTAACAAACACACGCACGCACACACACATACTAAAAGACCAGCACAGACTACCTAGAATGGAGTTAAGCAATGGCAGAAGGTCACTGTCAGGCTCAGACCCCTCTAAGAGCTCTCAGACACAGCCACAAGCCACGAGTTTAAAGAGCAGGTGAAAGTGGGTGGAGTTCCGGGGTCGCCAGGCAAATCCTACGGTAACACCGAGCTCTTCCTTCATCGGGGGCCATGGCCTCGGCTGTGCGTTCCGCAAACCCTGATCCCTCCGCATCTGAAGGCATCCTAAGGAAGGTCTGTGATGGAAACGCTCAAACCTTTCTTAGCTTTCAATTCCTGTTTCAGTTTTTAGATGCAAAAAAGGCTGAAATGTGTATCAGCTCTTACTCAGGTGTCCAGGGCTTCACTGACCTTCCTCCTTAAGGAGCCGCCATCAGGCTGGACTCGCTAAAGTGGGAGCTCCAGGAAGGACAGGAGTCCTCACAGAAGTCAGCGTGTCAGCTGTTACCCGGACGAGCCCTCAGTTCTCACACCTTCCTACGTGTCCGTGGTTGTTGAGGTAGATTCGAGTTTCACGAAAAACAAAACACCACTTTTAGCCTTTTGAAACAAGAACTATATTATAATTAACCTCGGAATTTTGATTTGTCTTCATGGGGAATCGTGGTTTTTTTTTTTTTCCAGCAAATTTGACCTTTTTCTCTAATTTCCCTTCACACTCCTTTCCAGGCTTTGAGATAAAATCCTTCTATTTGTAAAACTGGAAGGTGTAGAATTCTCAGGCCCCATGTCACCCATTCTCAAGGGCAGATGTCTTCCCTCTCAAGAAAAGTCACTGTCACATGGGGAAAATGAAAGCCAAGAGAAGGTCACATAGGGTCTCTTGGACTGAGGGACGCCGCCTTTCGCAAGGCCCACTGTCCGGTTCTTGGACACGGTAGTGACTTCTGTGCTCGGTGGGAGAGAAGTGGTAAGAAAACAAGTGTTCCTCGCTGGCCTGCTCGGACGTTTATGTTCCTGCCAAGGCAGCACGGAGATCCCTGCCTGTGTGGTCCCCCGAAGCCCTCCCCCACACCACGGAGCCATCCTCACTGTCTGGTAACAACGACAAATGCGTGCTGTCCCACCTCTACCCGATACGGACACAGCAGTCCGGGCCTCAGAACCAGAGCGCTGAGTAAGTGACGGGGTGTCCAACCGCTCTGGCATTTGCTCAGGCTTTGCACCTCATCATAATATTTATTTTAAGCCTGTAAAGGTGCCAAGTGATGACTCCTGGGCTGACTTTGGTCAAATCCTATCACAGGTCTAGCAAATATTTAATAACTATGTTTTGGTGCTCATTCCAGGTGGGAATGGTGTCACTCTAGAACAGATGATGCTTCCCAGAGTGACTCACCCTGACTCTGACTCCGAGGGTCCAGGGAGGTGCCCTGGGAATTAATGTTTTTAAGAAGTTTCCTGAAGGACGCTAGAATGATTGTTCAGGTAAATGGACTCTGAGACTAGCTTCATAACTCAGAAGGGACTGTATGCTCTCTTTTTGCCAAATATACACATTTAGAAAAATGGGGGTGGGCGAGAGCAGGATGGTTCCAGTCTGAGGTGCCTCGTGCACCCCCAACTTGAGCATTCCTTGTAGCAGTAGTTAGAGACGATCTTAAGTTCATTTCATTCCTCCCCACCTGAAGCGGAAGAGCTGATCCCTAACACGG
>PJEM01015652.1:11942-29230 GCA_004023845.1 Helogale parvula
CCCCCCCCCCCCCCCCCCAGCCTGGGTGGCTCAGTCGGTTGAGCGTCTGGCTTTGGCTCAGGTCATGATCTCACGGTTTTTGGGTTCGAGCCCAACATCAGGCTCTGCGCTGACAGCTAGCTCAGAGCCTGGAGCCTGTCTTTGGATTCTGTGTCTCCCTCTCTCTGACCCTTCCCTGCTCACGCTGTCTGTCTGTCTGTCTGTCTCTCAAATAAATAAATAAAACACTAACAAAAAATTCAAAACTTAAGAAGCCCCCCCTTTACTCTCAATATCCTGATTTGGAAGATAACAGACAGCACGTCCTTATAACTGACTGACAGAACGGGAGGAGCTTTAAACCCCTTATCCTGAGGTACAGCAGTGCTCACAGTCCCGCCCCCCCCACCTCTCCAGTCTCATTCAGGCATTCCCGTCATGCACCTATTCCTCCTACACAGAAATGCTCTTCCCCCCCCCCACCATTTCGCACACAAGGCAACTGAGGCACAGGCAGCGGTTTCCCTGAAGTTTTACAGCTGATAAGAAGTAGACAGTTTTCTTATCCATCTGCATATACCCAGTTCCATCCATAGTTTCTCGGGAGACACTGATTCCAGACCCTCAGGCTCTTTGCTAATTGCTCTTCTCCGGCAAATTCTGACTTGCTCTATCTAATCAAAGGTACCAGCAAACACAAGTCTCCAGGTGCCATCTAACCACTGAAGGAAGTGTTTCTTCCTGAGATCAATACATTACGGTTCCATTAACGCAGCTTTTTAGTTGCCTCATCAGATTCAGCAGCTTATATTGAGCCTTCAGTCAAACAAAACCTAAATGTCTTTTCTCTACCAGAACCACTGCCAGTAGATTTTTTTTTCTCGCATCATTACCATTGATTTTTTTAACTTCCAAATAAGATTTTACATTTATCTCCTTGAAATGTCATCTTGTTATTTTTAACCCAGCATTCCAGCATATCCAGATCATTTTGAGACATATTTTTGTTATCGATTACATTGGCCATTCTTTCCAACTCTCTTACAAGTTTCCTAAACATGCCTCTGGTGTCTTCTTCCAACCTGCTGGTAAAGTTACTGCTCAGCGTAAGCCCAAGAACGAGAAATCTCAAAATGATTTTACTGATGACATTCCTCATCGTATCTGTGCTATCAGTCTTCCAAGGAGCGTTCCTGGAGAAAGTGCTTTCTTGTCAAAGGCTAGAGCCATCTCTCCCTAGCTTTCTGCAAAGAAATGTGAACACGAGAATCTTCCTAGAAATGATGGAGCTGAATCACACCACTGAATAATTCACTTCTTTTCCAAGAAGGCCCTGAGGTCCCAAAGCGGTCCAGCCTTCCAACTGGCTAAGAGAGAAAACTTCATGATTGGAGTTTTATCCGCAAGGCCTCGCCCACATTCCCAGAAGAAGTTACACTTCTACCTTCAGCTCATTGCTGACATGTGTATCTCAGTACGATACAGAAACGGTTTCAGAGCATGTCCTTGAAAGGAAAAGGCCAAGAGAATCCTGCTGCACACGTTTCCCTGAATGTTGGATCGGTTCCCGAAACCTGACACTCAGTTCCCTTCATTTACAGATGAAGATCTTTAGGGAAAAGAGCTAAGAGATCATACAGGATTTACAGTCCTGAGGGGAAAGGAAGAAAGTACACATTAGGGAAACTCAACCAGGAAAAAAGAAAAGCGAACCCACCCCATTGCCCTGAAGCAATTACTGTGGAGGTCTCCAGCCTAATACAAAACGGAAACAAATTTCCCAAACAATACAAGGAAAGTGAAATTTTAAAAAGCTCCTCAGGACACCTGGGTGGCTCACTTGGTGAAGCATCTGACATCGGCTCAGGTCATGATCCTGGGTTTGTGGGTTCGAGCCCCGCGTTGGGCTCTAGTCCGCATTGGGCTGTGTTGACAGCTTGGAGCCTGGAGCCTGCTTAGGATTCTGTGTCTCCCTCTCTCTCTCTGCCCCTCCCCTGCTCACCTTCTCTCTCCCTCTCTCAAAAATGAATAAACGTTAAAAAAATTTTTTTTCAACCTCCACAAGATCAAAGAGAAAAGGAAAGGTGGAAACAGTAAGAAAGACATGTCAACAGTCTTCCAGATGATGGAAATGGAATAAGCAAGGCATGACTTACCTATTAGAACAAAGAAAGCTAAAACACTCCAAGAGCAAAGTCAGAAAGGCAAGCCAGCTAATACAGGTCCTTGAAGGGCTGCGGAATTAGAAGTTGTGCCATGAACTCCCTGCGAGGCACAAAGAATCCTCTGGACCCCCTCCTGCTCCCCACTCAGCATGTGACCAGGCCTTCCCCATGGGAGCAGGAGAGGAGGCATTTTCTTCCTATAGAAACAGAAAAGGCAGTCCTCAGGCACCAGGGGCACCAGTGGGGAGGGCTTGCATGATGGCGAGGGTGGGTGTGGTGCTAACTGTGAGTCTGAAAAGGGACAAGTGAGTGAAAGTCAACACCTGTCCCCAACTTGGTTCCCACAACACCTGCACCAGGAACATGTTCCCAGGAACAAGTCTGGAAGATTCTATTCTGGAGAGTCCAACCTGCCCATGGAAAAAGCTTCCAGGTGACAACTGGGGATTCTCCAACTGAACAGATGTGGATTCTAGTTCCCTCAGCAGTGAGGCCAACTGGCTGAGAAGCCCAGGCCACTCTCAGAGTATGTCCCTTCAGCTCCTTAAAGCCTCACTTGTCCGTGCGAACTGATGGCCACAGATCTCCTGACATTGGAGGAAAACCCCTAGTACAGAGGATGAGACCGAAATACAAAGTCAGGAAGAAGGACAAGAAAAATAAAGGAGCATGCCAAAAAGAAACAGCTCTTAGGATTTAAAAATATCACAGGATGAAAAGTCAACAGACAAGTTAAAAGACAAAGTTTCGGCAATCTCCCAGAATATAGGCCAAAAGATATTGAAGAGGCGAAGGTTGGAATATAAGAGGATTAATTCAGGACACACAACTTCCAGCTACTAGGAGTCCAAAAAGAAAACAAAACAAAACTAATGAAGCGATAGTGAAAAAACATGAAGTGATAATAAATCAAATGAAATTTTTAAACAAGTATACATATGGCTCCTCTATGATTCATATTTATAAAAACTTAGTAATTTAAAGAGTACAGCAGCTCAAAGCAGATTCTAGAGCCAGATTTACTTCGCTTTGAAGTCTGCCTCCACCAACTACTACCTGTAGGACTTCAAAAGAGTTATTTAATCTACGTTTCAGTGTCCATGTCTGCAAAATGGAAAAAGAAAAAAGTACCTACTTGATACTGTTGTTATAACGGTAAGTTCAGATGTATCTAAAGCACCTAGGAAGGGCCCAATAAATGTCAGCTAGGATTTCAAATGTTATATAATATCACAGTACAAATTGTACAATCACTAATTTTTAACCCAACGCTTTGATGCACACACACGGAGAAGAGACAGGAAGAGGAAGGATGTCAGATGACGCACAGGGATGTTAGTCTAAACCTTATCATTCTGAGGAGGAGGACAGTAGACGCCATCTACAACGGGCAGGTGAGGTAACAGTAACACACACGGTATCCAGAAACGGAGAGGTAAATGAATACCAGGAGAAACAGCCAGAAGAACTGAAAGTTGCTGCCAGGGAGAGCATGACTCGGTAGTGGGTAGGGGGCACGCTGCCTTGACACGAGTAGTTCATTTTCATAACCATTTAAAAATACACACATATTTAAGTAACCTTATCATACTGAGCTGAAACCCAGAGGGATGACAATAGATGACTTTGAAGGAGCAGCTTCCCTGAAACTAAGCACTGATTCAGAGCAAAGGAATATCTTTCCAGCTGCTTCCAACAAAAAGTAAGCAAAGCAAATTTTTCAGGGGAAAGGGAGGGCCCGGACTTGATGCACAGACCCGCCCCCCGGGAAAATCATGCTGCGCCTTAGTGGACCAAAGTGCCCTGATTTTCCCCTCCCTCCTCAGGACCCACTTTTGTATTCTTGCCTTCCACCTCCCAAACCAAACCTTCCCTGGGTGCCTCCTTTACACTAAGGGACAAAAAATAAAAAAATTGCTGCAGCTTGATTGAATGTCTGTTAAATTGTGCTCTCAAGTCTTTTGAGTTTTCTATTAAATGGTCCATATGGTGGTTTCATCAGAGAAACTAACTCTTGCAGAAAAAAGTATTTCTTTTATAAGATAAAATGTGGGCACTCTGTATTCTGAGAAGCACATTGTAATAGTCGAGGTGCCAGCTGATGGAAATACAAGTTAATATAAGAGATTTCTGAAGAAGTCAGGAGGGCAAGAAAGACAATTTTGTCTTCTAAAAAAAGTGGAAAATGGGTCAGGAAATTCTGAGAAAAGAGAGCATTTATGCAGAGGGATTATTCATTCTGATTATGGGACCCAACAACATGATAATAATCACACTTTCTACTTCTGCCACTTTCAAGGGAGAATCTAGAGCAGGCACGGAGAAGCCAGAGCACATTAAATATGGTTAGATTAACTTTGGCAGAATTAGATTAACTTTGGTAGAATCCAGCTATGACAGCTGAAGGCAATGTTCTGTAAAAAAAAGATTTTGACCCCAAATGTACCTGAAATTTTGGAATGAAAATTATCACAACAAAAAAAATGGGTTTAAAATGAACTGTGACCAGTTGTTCTAATTACGGAAGATAAAGCCACTACTATTCATTGCCTAATAACAATTAAATATTAGGTTTAAAATTTTTTTTAATGTTTTATTTATTTTTGATACAGCGAGAGACAGAGCATGAGAGGGGGAGGGGCAGAGAGAGAAGGAGGCACGGAACACGAAGCAGGCTCCAGGCTCTGAGCTAGCTGTCTGCACAGAGCCTGACACGGGACTCGAACCCACGAACATGAGATCTGACCTGAGCTGAAGTCGGAGGCTTAACCGACTGAGCCACCCGGGTGCCCCAAATATTAGGTTTTAAAAGTAACAAATTTTAGCCAGGTGGATTTTTAATAAAGTATGTTAGGAGTTTTGGTTTTTGTTTTTTAATGTTTATTTTTGAGAGAGAGACAGTCAGAGCATGAGCAGGGGAGGGACAGAGAGAGAGGGAGACAGAATCTGAAGCAGGATCTAGGCTCAGAGCTGACAGCACAGAGCCCTATGCAAGACTCGAACCCTCGAACCATGAAATCATGACCTGAGCTGAAATCAAGAGTTGAATGCTTAACCAACTAAACTACCCAGATGCCCCATGTATGTTTTGTTTTTTGTTTTTTTTTACTTATTTTTGACAGAGACAGAACACAAGCAAGGGAGGGGCAGAGAGAGAGGGAGACACAGAATCTGAAGCCGCCTCCAGGCTCCGATCTGTCAGCACAGAGCCCGACACGGGTCTCAAACCCACGAACAATAAGATCATGACCTGAGCCAAAGTCAGATGCTTAACCGACTGAGCCACCCAGGCGCCCCAGTATGTTAGGAGTTTTTAAAGTTTATTTATTTAAAAATTGTGTATCATACAATCTTGGAGCTAACTGATAAAACACAGATAGTCACCTACCAAACTTATAATGTTACGGCAACCCCTGAATGAAATAAGTAAAGGTTGAATCCATATGATCATTAACTTGTATTTTGGCACAATTCTGCTCTCTATTCCCAGTCTGAGTTTATGTTTTATCTTTGAAATTAATAAAGTCAATTCACTTATTTTTGCACAAATCAAACTCTTTCTTCAATCTCTAACAAAGCCTTTACCTGATAGTTAGTGGACACAGGAGTCCTACTGCCTTAGACACATAGCAGATGTTTTTAGTTTTGTGGAAATCACAGACCCATAAAACTAAATCAGCCAAAAAGCTTTTTCATACAAAATAAATTTCTCTTGAACAAGACAGAGGGATAGACACCACAAAACGTGGATCTTTATTTGAATGACACGTTAATGATATATTTCAATGATACTTGAAAAATCAAAAGGACTTGGTGCACTCTGATGATATAAAGGGTGATGCTTTGTTCACGAACTCCTGAACACTCTGTTAGTCTGAACTCAATGTGTCTAACAGACCCTGGACAGGTTTGGAAGCTTTGTGGGGAAAACCAGGAGTACTTAGCACCCGAAACACCTTGCCTCCAATTCACATTGGAGACACTTTCGAATAAAAAGATGCCATTGTTCCTGGGAGCTCCAGAATCATTCAAAAGCAGCGGGATCCTCTGGCTGTGGACACAGGAATTGGCAGCTGTGTGACTGGGAAAATAAAGAAGGTCCTGGAACTCACACGGCCTTATTCCGAATTGTGATTTAGGGCTGCCACGCACTGTTGTGCATTCACACCCAGAGAGAAAGTAGCAAAATAAACTTGTGATGGGTTTTATGCCTCTCTCTTTGCAGTGTGCCACCTCATTCTGGAATCTTCCATGTTGGGGAAATGAAGATAAGATCCCATCTATTTTTCTTTTTCATTAAAAGCAAAATGGTGATCATTAGATCACGGTTGAGATACACTCATCACAAAGGCAGGATTTTTTTATGAATAAAACATCTGGAGAGGAAGCTACTTAACTTCTTGGTTAACCCTCTCTAAGCCAGAATCTTATTTATTTAAATATGCCTCTGGTCTGTTCTGTCTCTCCAACTAGAATGTGAACTCACAAGCAAGACGTATTCCTTATTCATTCTTAGGTTCAGAAGACTAGCACAATGTCTGGCACAAGGCACTCAACAGATTTTACTTTCAATGAACTGAGCCAATTTGAGGGAGGTACCAAAAAAAAAGAAAGTAATACATACATGTGATCAAGAAAGCATCCAGAATGGTTTACCATGAGCTGCCTAAGTCCCCAGGCCTGTTCCTTGTCCTAGTCGCCCGAGGCAATCATTCCCTTTTGTTTCAAATGCTTTTGTTTGAGAGAGAGACAGAGTATGAGTGGAGGAGGGGGCAGAGAAAGAGAGGGAGACACAGAATCCAAAGCAGGCTCCAGGCTCTGAGCTGTCAGCACAGAACTCCACATGGGGTTCAAACTCACACACCCTGAGATCATGACCTGAGCCGAAGTTGGATGCTCAACCGACTGAGCCACCCAGGGGCCCCTCGAGGCAACCATTCCTAACTGGGAGAGTTTGTCTTTAAGGTTTCATTATATTTATTGCTAACGCAAAAGAAGAAGAAGAAGGGGGCGGGGGGAGAAGGAGAAGGAAAGGAAGAAGAAAGGGATGCCAGTTACGACTTACTCAGGTCTCTTAAACAGCTCAAAATACTTGGAAACACTGTTGGTAGTTGCTGCAAGTTGTTGTATTCGTGCATTCAACAAACACATATTGTTCACATCAGAAGTGGTGGCATTTCTGTTTTCATACTTTTATTAGTAAAGACAAGCTTTTCCCCCCTCAGGATGCAGAAGGCATAAGTCGCTGCAACCCTAGAATTAGTGGGGACAGAGCACATCAGAAGTAGACAATGAGGGTGGAGAGAAAGGGTGAGTCAGTGTCACAATGGGACGAAGTGGTTAGAGTCAATGGTGCAGGAGGAGAACGGCCAGATGCCCAGATCTGTTTCCCTTTTTCTTTTCTCCCAGGAGGTGCCATTTTTTACAAGACAGAACCCACAGGGCAATTGCACTGTACCCCGTTTTACATCTGCAAACTCTACCATACCAGCCCCACATTCTAGGGAATGGTTCTCTTATTTTGAAACAGTAAAATAATCTGCAAAATCCCATGGAATTATTTATAATACAGTTTCTTCGATATTAGCAAAAACACATAGGGATGTGAAATGATGCCACATTTATAGCACATAATGGTAGGAAACACTCTGCAAAGACATGACAATTTGGGGAAATCCTTACTCTGATCAGAGAGAATAAATGTGATTAACTTTCAGAGAAGACGCTATTAGGCTCTTTGCCAGAGAAACAGATTACTGCTTTACAGAGTCAGCCTGTTAAGGTGACCAGACGTCTAGCAAATGCTGGAGGCCTGAAATGGTGACCTGGAGGGACACCCCTGTAATGGTGCCTCTGTGGATCCAATGGGACACACAGGAACTGAGAAACTAGATACTGATCAGAGAGCTGGGCTGAATGGGTGGCTGTCTGTTGAGAGAAGACAAGAGACTAGTTCAGAAAGACTGTTACCAGAATCCAGATTTCAATACTGCAAGAAAATCACCTTCTACCTAAATTGGAGATGAAATGCAAGGCTCAAAAAGGACAAACAAACAATTAATGACAACCAAGGAACAAGAAAACATGGTAAAACTGATGCTTACTAAACCCCCCACCCCAATATTAGCCTGTAGACATTATTTTCATTTCATAGATGAGGAAACTGAGGCTTATAGGGCTACAGAAGTGATAGTGACTCAGATCCAATACTGCTGGACACTAAATCCATGTTCTCTCGGTCATGGCAAGGCACAGGTCTAGACGGTGAGAAAAACCATATACCGTACTGCATAGACATTCTGTATGGTAATACCTCTGAGGTTTAAAAACAAGTCAGCAAGTGTGCCTCCAAGAAACTTTACCAAACAGCTTCAGTCACTTAAACTTACTTTTTTTTTTAATCTTTTTATAGTTTATTTTTGACACAGAGAGAGACAGAGCACGAGTGGGAGAGGGGCAGAGAGAGAGGGAGACACAGAATCCAAAACAGGCTCCAGGCTCTGAGCTAGCTGTCAGCACAGAGCCCGACGCGGGGCTCAAACCCACAAACCGCGAGATCATGACACGAGCCGAAATCAGACGCTCAACCAACTGAGCCACCCAGGCGCCCCCAAACTTACTTTCTTAACTGAGTGCCTAATAATACCTCCTAAGTGACTAATATGGGCCAGCATTTTAAAATTCTGCTAGATTCTGGTTGGAGGATCTTTGACATTCAACTGCAATTTTAGTTCTAAAAAAAAAGTGAACTTTGCTTTACAGAGCGTTTAATAAGAAGAACATGTATGATTAAGTCTTCTGGTGGGTCTGTGCCCTCGCCTGGCAGCTCAACGTGCCATTTAATGGGAGAGGTGGTAACACACACTCGCCTACCCTTTAAAGACAAGCTAATGAGGAACCATCTAGAACCTAACAGAGCACACACTAGGCCGGCACATTGGCTAACATTGCTGGGGAAAGTAATCATCACTTCAAACAGAACAAATTCCACTTCTCACACACACACACAAAAAAATAGTAAAGCACACAGCATTTCATAGAGGGCCGTATATGGGCTGTATTTAAACTCTCCCACAGACTTAATATTGAATCAGAAAGAAATGATGGTCATACTTTGGGCAACATGAAAAGCACATTGAAAGCATTTCACTGCTGTAAAAGGAGGAACTGATTTGCCAGCCTGCTTTTTTAAATGTCAGTCAAATGGACATTTTTCCCAGAAAAGTTACGTGTTAGTGAAAACAGAGTGAAACTAGGAGCTTCAATGCAATTTCCATGTCACCAAATCTTCAACTCTGAAGGGTTTTTTTTTCCCTCTAGTGTAAATAAAATTAAAACGTTCACCTTTCTGTGCACAGATATAATCAAGTCTCATCTACTGTCCTGCTGCGGGTTCATGTGTCTGCAACACATACACTTACCGTTGCCCTTCCCCCCTCCCCCTCTCCCCCCCACAATAAAACATAAAATTGAACTCAACCTTCCCCCCATCCAGGGGTGTTTTTCTTTCCAGCGGTCCCACATGTCTGAGTTGCTGGCAGTTATCGAGTACTCACAGGTCACCTGGCACAAATGGCATGTCCTCCGACATAAAACCACCTGATCTGGGAGGAAACCTGGGCTGCCAGGTTGGACAGCTGCTCCACCTGCCTATTCCCTCTTCTTCTCCCCCTGACCCCCTTGAGCTGAAATCCTGGATGAAAAGGAAGTGGGATGGGCTTACTAAGAGCATGAGGAGGACAAGCAAGAGTCAAAATTTCTGTGATGTCATGGAGCGTTATTAGTGGCTGCTAACCGTTTCTGAAAAGATATCAGAATTCGCCCTCAGAGTCTATAAGCTATGCTCAAGTCTTTCCATTCAGCACTTTTTCCAGGCAGGTCTCTGCACACAGCGTTTTTTTTTTTTTTTTCTTTTTCTTTAACACAGTGAGCTGACTCAGACACACAGGCAGCAGCTCTCTGACTCACTTCTCTCTCTCTCTCTCTTTTTTTTTTTAACTCCTTGACTCCTGAAAATGTATGCTTCCCTGGGGGCTAGTTCTTCTCACATAAGGAAGGAAACCCAGTTGAAAAATCAAGGAGAGCAAGTTGTGATCTTCCATGCTCAGAAAAAAAAAAGAGTATCCTCGGAAGGACAATGATGAACAATGACAATAACACGCAAGATATTTTCTTGAAGTTTAACAGACAGACACTCACTCCAGGCAGGTCAATGCTGACACTTCGCTGCACCTGCCGTCTTTCTCCTTCTCCCTGATCTTCTGCACAGGTACCTCTGCCACATTTCTTGCTTCCCTGGCTGTGCCCTGATTCAGGGTCTGTGGATGCATGAATGCTTGTGTATCACATGCACACACGCGCGCGCGCGCACACAGAATTTAATACATGCAGGACATACACAAGGTTGATATACAGATTATATACACTGGTACAACCATACCCGCCGTTCAACTATTTAAATACTTCCTATCAATTTGAAACAGAAATCTTGTGCTTATCGAGTTTACAAATCACTCAGTGACACTGTGCAGTCGTGGCCACAGAGGCAGGGGACTGGGCCAGGGCCCAGAGACCAGCCCTGGTGACAGGGGAGCAGGCACCTTGCTGGGGCTAAGACACCAGCACCACATGACCCTGTATGCAGGGCTATAAGAAAACTCTGGGCTCGGTGACCTGATGCTTGTCAGTGCAATAAGTACATTGTGGAATAGATTCATGTACTTCCCTGTTTCAGATCATGGTTCAGAGAGCACGATCACTGAACTACACAAGCTGCACCACCCCTGCTAAAAATCAAAAAGTACTTTGGAAATTATCCTTATCAGTTGATGAATGATTTGCCCTCTAACTTATAACTCTCGGCAGTCACATATAATTTATATGTAGTTAGTTTACTAAGAGAATAGAAGAGAACATATTTTTAAGTGCTGAATTAAAGATATTTATTTATATCACCACACCAGTGGGCAAATATTTTCATCATTATCTTGCTATGTGTAAGCACATGTGTGTATTCATAGAGGCTGAGGGAGAAAACATGGAAAGACACACAACAAATGCACACGGCAAACGGTAGTGCAGTTGCCCCCAGGGGTGAGGGGAGAGATCTCTTTGGGGAAGGAGACACTTTGCATTTTTATTCTTTATCTTCTATTCTATATGAATAATAAATTTGTCGTTTGTGTAATTATAAGTTTTCTTCTAAAAAGAGCATACACTTCTATACACACTTAGAGACAGGCAATCGACAACTTATGATCAGTGCAGGGGAACTTAATGGAGGAGGTGATGCACCAGAGTTGTGAAACTCGAAGAAGAAAGGGTCACCTGAAGGTGCAGGTGTACTGTGGGGAGGCTCGAGGGAAAAGTGGAATGAACATAGAAAGGTAACTTTCACAGATTAATCTACGGAGAGAAGAAGAGGAAAATGCAAAAGAAAAGGGGGAATAATAAGATAATATTTCATTGCAAAAAAAGGCCTCTGGAAAACTGGGAGAAATTTCCAAGTTCATTGATGCACAAGATGGTGACATGTAAGACTGTGGCATCACAAGAATAAAAACTTTCTAAGTGGAAAAGTCACTGTTCACCAAAAATGGCTTATATGAAAGCTGAATTTTTTAATTATTTTAGAGATAGAAAGGGTGGCTGCGTGACAGGGGGGAAGGAACAGAGGGAGAGAGAGCTCCACAGTCAGCACAGAGCCCAACATGGGGCTTGATCCCACATCCTGGGTCATGACCTGAGCCGAAATCAAGAGTCGGACACTCAACTGACTGAGCCACCCAGATGCCTCATTAAAGCAGTATTTTAAATTGGAATTCTACCAGAAAAGAATCCATTTAAAAGGAAGTAATGCCAGGGCACCTGTGTGGCTCAGTCGGTTGAATGTCCAACGTTAGCCCAGGTCATGATCTCATGGTTCACGAATTCAAGTCTCATATCAGGCTTTGTGCTGACAGCTCAGAACCTGGAGCCTGCTTCAGATTCTATGTCTCCCTCTCTCTCTGCCTCTCCCCTGCTCAAGCTCTGTGTCTCTCTCTCTCTCAAAACTAAATAAAAACATTAAGAAAATTGAAAGTAAGTAATGCCCATATTATTATGTAGCAGTATAAAAAGAAAGAGAAAAGGAAAGGAAAAAAATAAAGATTAAGAAGGTGCTTCCTGTGTCCCAGAAGAACGTCAGCTATGACTAAGCTCTGTCAGTGTCCCCTGCGTCACATGACTGGCCATGTAGATTAAAGCTTCAAGAGCTGCTTTATTTCTGAAATCATTATCAGACTTTTTATTTGTGTCCACAATAGTTTAAATCATACTTCAACAGGTGAACTATTCTGCACCATTGGCTCTTTATTTTGTTACTGCTTTCTACTCATAGATGTCCTTTATTCTCTTTATATATATTTACAAACATATAGTTATATATAATACTGATATAATAGCATTGTTATATGTACTATATCTATATAATATATTACTGTATATGTTATTATTTATTTTTATGTTGTATTATTGTTTTTCTAATTGAAGCTAAAAACAGAATACAAACCCACATACACACAAATGTGCAATCAACTATATGTATTTTTTAAGTTTATTTATTTATTTTTGAGAGAGAGAGAGAGAGAGCAAACAGGGGAGAAGCAGAGAGAGAGAGGGACAGAGGATCCAAAGCAGGCTCCATGCTGATAACAGAGAGCCTAATGTGGTGCTCGAACTCATGAACCGTGAGATCATGACCTAAGCTGAAGTCGATGCTTAACTGACAGCCACCCAGGGACCCCAACTGTATGTATTTTTATATATTTTTTTCCTCTGTATATATATATATTGCTCTGCAAATGTGTACACACACACACATACACTGGATAACTGAGGCATAGTAAAACCTTGGATTCCAAGCATCTTGTTTGCGCGTGTTCCACAACGAACAAACATTTGTAATAAATTTTAACTTGATAAATGAGCGATGTCTTGCAATATGAGTAGCACATGACACTGAACATCATGTGATCACAATTGAGCCAATGGTTTTTCTTTGTCTGTCTGTCTGTCTGTCTTTCTTTCGCTGCAGGATTGTGGGAGATTGTCTCCATGCTCAAGTGCTTGGTCTCAGGCCACAATGTTTGGTGGAAATCAGTGATTTTTTCAGAACATTGGAAGGTGCCCACAACTGGCACCCATGTATTTTTTGTCACTTCCAATCACTGATGGACAGTTCTTTGCTTTATCATATAAGAATAAGCTTAGGAATGCTTTGCTCCATTCTAGGCCAGGCTGCTTGCAGATAGAGACCCTTTCTTCTGCTGCCGTATGCAGACATTAAATACTGTCTATGACTGTACTCAGTGTATTGTACTCAATAATACTGTACTGTAGTCAACATCCGTGCGAGCATATACAATGACCCCCATGCAGAAAAAGATTCCATTGAGCCAACAGATAGCAGTGATTCCATTAGTGATGGTGAAAGTTGTCCTACACATTAACCCCTCCCTCTCTTTTCACCCTCACACCAGCCACTACGGTTTTTGAAGGTAAGTGCAAGTTATTTTGTTTATTTTTCTTTATATTTTGTATATTCCTCATTATTTTGTATTATATTACAGTATTATAATAATTTTATATGAATATTTTGGATTGTAGATTTCCATTATTTCTTATGGGGAAATTCACTTTGGTATACAAGTGCTTTGGGTTACAAGCATGTTTCTGGAACACATGTTGCTTGCAAACCAAGGTTTTACTGTATTTCTGTAGTTCTAACTTTATCTTGCTAATATCTTATTGGCATTTAAATATCCAGACCCATGAGCAAAAGGACTGAGGAAAAATATTTAAGGATGGTCAGTTACCTACAATTTATAATGCAACCATAATTTAACTATTAAGTCCATCCATTTTCCTATCTTTCCTTCACATGAATGCTAGGCAATGGATAATCAAGTGTAAGTAAGACTCTGCTCTCAAAGACCTCACAGGCTTGATAGTTGAGGTAACAAACACATGATTTAACAATTAAATACAAGTTGACAAGCTTTGTGATACTAAAATATAACAAGAACAATGAGAATGTAAGAAAGCACGAGTAAGGGTTTCTTAAGGGTTGATGCATTGAGCTGACTTTTAAAGGATCTTTGGAGTTAGGTTACAAGGAAGGGAGAGGCATTTCAGCCCAGGACCATAACAAGTACAAAGATGGGAAGATTTTTAAGGGTAGGATGGATGTGTCTAAGGAATGCCAAATGGTCCAATAAAGTCAGAAAGCATGTAGAATAAAAATGGACGAATCTAGAAAAAGAAGATGGGAGGGGTGGCTGCATGGCTCAGTCGGTTAAGCACCAAATTCTTGATTTTGTTCAGGCAACTATCTCATGGTTCGTGAGATGGAGCTCCTCATCAGCACAGAACCTGCTTGGGATTCTCTCTCTCCCTCTCTCTCTTTGTCACTCCCCCACTTGTGCTCTCTCTCAAAGTAACTAACTTAAAAAAAAAGAAGATGGGGAAACAATGAAGAATAATGAAATCAATGAGGAGCCATTGATGGGCTTTAATTCAGGAATGGTTTGCTCAGATCTGTATTTTTGGAAGATCACTCTGGGGGCCATGGACAAATGGATTAGTGGGGGCAAGAGAGGAGGCAAGGAAACTACTGTAGGGCACTTGACGGGGGTCATCTCCTGCTGACAGCACAGGACCTCGGGCACAACACCTGTTCCACAGACAAGAAGACAAAATTTGGACAATTAAAAAAATTACCCAAAAACACTGAAAAGTGACTAAGGTCAGGCAAAAACTTGGAGCAGAGATAACCATTAAAAGGCAAACTGCAATGGATTAGTGTGCAAATTTTTGGTTGAGGGCATTCCCGATTCACAAGACTGGGCTGCAGAAAACCACAACTTCCTCCCTTGTCTGAGATGTCAGATGATTTGGGGGAAGGCAGAAATGTCAGAAAGTTGGGAGGAAGTTTTTGAAGGGTGGAAGTCAAAGAGAGGGTGCCCAAAAATCTGCAAATAAAATTCCCCCAAATCCCTGGCTAACCAATAAACTAGGCCTGGAAATCAACCTATTGAATCAATGCGACACCAATCATAATCCCGACAGTGTTTTAATTTTTTTTCTTCTTCCCAAGCAGAGCCTTTTAAAATAAAAACTGAAATGCTAATTCTAAAATCTAACTTATAATGTAGATATAAAATGGGGCGCCTGGGTGGCTCAGTTGGTTAAGGGTCAACTCTTGGCTTTAGCTCAGGTCATTATCTCATGGTTCCTGAGTTCAAGCCCCACATAGAGACTTGACACATAGAGATGCTGACAGTGCAGAGCCTGCTTGGGATTCTCTCTCTCTCTCTCTCTCTCTCTCCTCCTCTATCTCTGCTCCTCCCTAGTTCTCTCTCTCTCTCTCTCAAAATAAATAAATACACTTAAAAAATATAGATGTAAAGAATCTAGAACAGTAAGACAATCTTGAAGAAAGAACAAAGGTGGGAAACTTTGAAACCAAAGCAAATTATGCTGGAACAGCTAGACATCCATGTGGAAAAAAGAATCAAATAGTATCTCATACTATGCACAACATTAATTCAAGGTGCATCACAGACCTAAATATGAAAGTTTATATACATAACCTCTAGAAGAAAACAGAGGAAAACATCTTCATGACCTGAAGATAAGGTAAAGTTTTCTCAGACAAAATATAGAAAGAAAAAAAAACTATAAAAAGCAATACCATATAAGAAAAATTCAAATTATCTGCTTATTAAAAATAACGTTAGGGAGGTGCCTTGGTGGCTCAGTCAGTTAAGTGTCAGACTCTTGATTTCAATTTAGGTCATGATCTCATGGTCCATGGGTTTGAACCCTGTGTTGGGCTCCAGGCTGAGAGCGTGGAGCCTGCTTGGTATTCTCAACCTCCCTCTCTTTCT
Organism: Helogale parvula; assembly: GCA_004023845.1. Classification (NCBI taxonomy): domain Eukaryota; kingdom Metazoa; phylum Chordata; class Mammalia; order Carnivora; family Herpestidae; genus Helogale; species Helogale parvula. The sequence goes on from PJEM01015652.1 coordinate 28,015, forward strand.
GCTCCTCCCCCATGCACATGCATTCTCTCTTTCTCTCTCTCTCACTCAAAAATAAATAAATAAAGTTAAAAGAAAATTAACAATAGGAAAATGAATAGGTATGCATCAGACTGGGAGAACATATTCACCAAATATATATCTGATAAGGGATTTATATACAGAATTTTTTTAAGATCCTAAAACACACTAATAAAAAATTTTTACACAATTAAAAATAGGCAAAAAATGCTTCACAGAAGAAATTATGTGAATGTTCAATGAGAAATAACGCTTTATGTCATTTGTCACCAGCAAAATGCAAAATAAAGCCACAAGACAATGCCATTAGACACCCACCAAAATGGCCAGATTTAAAGACTGATAACAAATATTGGTGAGAATGTGGAAAAACTAGAATTCTCGTGCCTTGCTAGTGGGAAGCTAAATGGTACCTTTGGAAAACATCTAGCAGTTTTTTATATAAAATCAACATGATTTCTACCCTTTGACTCCCAAATTCTACTATTGGGTATTTATATAAAAGAAATGAAAACAGATTCCCACAAAAAGACTTCAAGAATGTTCAGGGATGCAATATACAAAAAATTTTAAGTTTATTTATTAATTTTTGAGAATGAGAGAGAAAGAGAGAGAGAGAGAGAGAGAGAGAGAGAATATGCAGGTGGGGGAGGGAGCAGAAAGAGGGAGAGAGAGAATCCCAAGCAGGCTTCAAGCTGTCAGCACAAAGCCTGATGCAGGGCTCAATCTCATGAACCTTGAGATCATGACCTGAGTAGAAATCAAGAGTGGGACACTTAACTAACTGAGCCACCCAGGTGCCACAACATACAAAAATTTTTAAATGTCCACTAATAGGCAATGTAAACTGGTGCAACCGCTCTGGAAAACAGTGTGGAGGTTCCTCAAAAAACTATCCATAGAACTCCCCTATAACCCAGCAATAGCACTGCTAGGGATTTACCCAAGGGATAAAGAAGTGCTGAGGCATAGGAGCACATGTACCCCAATGTTCACAGCGGCACTTTCTACAATAGCCAAATCATGGAAAGAACCTAAATGTCCATCAACTGATGAATGGATCAAGAAGATGTGGTGTATATATATACAATGGAGTACTATATGGCAATGAGAAAGAATGATATATGGCCATTTGTAGGAAAGTGGATGGACCTTGAGGGTGTCATGCTAAGCGAAATAAGTCAGGCAGAGAAGGATA
>PJEM01015653.1:0-29120 GCA_004023845.1 Helogale parvula
ACTCCATATACCTGCCATAATTGAGGAAGGCTTGCTGAAGAGATTGAGATGATTAAGTACACTGTAACCCCCACTCTTTTCAAAAAGATGCACGAAGAAACTTGAATGTTTTCAAAAAATTTAAAACTGCAAAGGTAAGTGTTCAGGGATACACTCTCTAAAAAGTATTTCAAGAAATAGCCAGTACATTATTGAAGGAGATTAGCAAAGATGGAGGAATGATACTATATGACTTTGAGACCTACTATAAGGCTACAGTAATCAAGACAAGGTGGTGTTGGCAGAAGAAGTGACAAACAGATCACTAGATTGGAATAGAGAATCAGAAATAGACTCACATAAATACAGTCAACTGATTTGGGATAAAGTAGCAAAGGTAATACAATGAAACAAAGATTGTTTTTTCAACAATGGTTGAACAATGGAACAATTGAACATCCACATGCAAAAAATATGTATCTAGACAATGATCTTACCCTTCAGAAAAATCAACTCAAAATGGATCATAGATCTAAATGTAAAATGAAAAGCTATTAGACTCAAATAACATAGAAAAAAAAAACTTGGGCAACTTTTGGCATGACTATGACTTCAACATTAAAAACAGGATCCATGAACGTAATAATTGATAAGCTAGACTTCATTATAATTAAAAACTTCTGCTCTTTGAACGAAAATGCCAGGAGAGTGAGAAAACCAAGTCACAGACTGGAAGAAAATATTTATAAAAGACACATCTGATAATGGACTTATCCAAAATATACAAAAAAGTCTCTTTTTTTAAATGTTTTATTTATTTTTGATACAGAGAGAGACAGAGCATGAGAGGGGGAGGTGCAGAGAGAGAAGGAGACACAGAACCAGAAGCAGGCTCCAGGCTCTGAGCTAGCTGTCAGCACAGAGCCTGATGCGGGGCTCGAACCCACAGATGTGAGATCTGACCTGAGCCGAAGTGGGAGGCTTAACCCACTGAGCCACCCAGGCGCCCCCAAAATATACAAAAAAGTCTTAAAACCCAACAAGAAGAAAATGAACAACCCAATTGGAAAATATATGAAAGACCTTAATACACACCTCACAAAGATCTATGGATAGCAAATAAGTATCTGAAAATATACTCAACATCAAATGACGTCAGGGAAATAAAAATTAAAGCAACAGTTGAGATCCCACTACATATCTATTAAAATGGACAAAATCCACTGACATCACACGCTGGTAAGAATGTGTAGCAACAGAACTCATTCATTGCTAGTGGAAGTTCAAAATGGTATAGCCATTTTGGATGACAGTTTAGCAATTTCTTATAATACCAAACATACTCTTACCATACAATCCAGCAATTGTATTACTTAGTATTTCCCCAAAGGAATTGAAAACTTATGTCTACACAAAACTTACATATGTGTTTATAATATCTTGATTCATAACTGATAAAACTTGGAAGTAAACAAGATGTCCTTCAGTAGGTGAATTGATAAACTGTAGTATATCCAGAAAAATGGAATATTATTCAGTGCTAAAATGAAATGAGCTACAAAGCCATGAAAAGACATGGAGGAATCTTAAATGAATATTTTTAATGAAAGAATCCAATCTGAAAAGGCTATGTACTTTATGATTCCATATAAAAAAGAAAAACAGAAAAGAAAAAATATGGAAACAGTAAAAAACAAAAACGATAGAAACAATAAAAAGACAAGTGCTTGCCATGGATTGAGGAGAAACAAAGTATGAATAGATAGAGCACAGAGGAATTTTAAGGCTATGAAAATATCCTGACTGATATCATAGTGATGGATACATGTCATGATACATTTGTCCAAACCATAGAATGTATAGCGCCAATAATGTAAACTATGTAAACCATAATGTCAATGGTGGACTTTGTGTGATTACCAGGTATCAATGTAGATTCATCAACTGTTATAAATGTATCACTTTGGTGGAGGATGTTAATAAGGAGGGAGGCTCTGCAAGTGTGGGGCAGAGGTATTAGAAGTGAAGGAGGGGAAGTAAAGCATCCTCCATATTAAGAAGGCACTTTGCGACCAAAAAAACAAAGCAAGCCACTCTTCCAGTTTACACAATTTTATTCGAGGTAACTTTCTGACTGGGGATCAGGTGGGCAGACCATGATGTTATGCAGCTTTTCTCTCCAAAATCTGGATCTTAATCCACTGATTATATAGAAAGTTATCTAAAGCGATCCCATCTGTGTGCTAGAGGGGAGGGAGGGGAACGAACTATGTTATCTTTATTAGTTATCTGAGCAATTTTAGGGAATTTCAGAACAAGCCTTCCTGCATTCAGGTCAGGATATACAATAGCCTTCGAGGGGCATGGAACATGTAGTCCCAAGGAAGGGTGTGTAAAAAAGACAGAAGGCCAAATATGGGCAGCACTGTCAGAATTCCCTATAAGAGGTATACAGAAGTCTTTGTACCTTCTTGTCACTTGTGCTGTAAAGCTTAAACTGCTCTAAAAAAATTAACAATAATAATAAAGTCTTAATAAAAGAAAATGTTTCAGGCAGTATTTGAATTGAGACCATATGGATTACAATCGAGCCAGGTGACCAGCTTCTAATGACCTCATAGCACAACCTTGCCCTGACATATACTGTCCGCAGAGCATGGCTGCTCTGTAACTTCTAAAGTAGCTGACACCAATGACCAATGACCATTGCCTTACTTCTTGCCTCTACTATATGTAAAGGGAGTAATTACTCCACATGCAGGTAATAGTGTATTCTGTTATTATGTGCTAGACATTATAATTTCTTCATCCTCACACCAACCCTGTGAAGAAAGCATGATTATTCTCACCATTTCTCAATTGAGGAAACTGAGGCACAGAGCTTAAGCAGTCAGTGAAGAGCACACAGATGGGAAGTGGCTGATCCAAGACGTGAACTCGGGAAGCCTAGCTCCTGGGCTTGTTTCTGAAACCACTCTTAGTCACCATACACCTGTTGTAGGAGTCACTTCCCACAGAGTCAGAATGCTAGGCATTCCGGGTCTGTGAAAATCCACTCAGAAGGTTCAGACATGAAGTCCTGAAGGACAACCAATATCCTTCTGTAGCTTATTTTGTAAAATGAGATTTCAGGGAGGAAATAGTGACAGTAACAGAGGCAGAGAATTTTTCTCTTATAAATTTATTCATCACAACGCTTTATGCCGAAACACATAGTTTGTATGTTCATTGCACAGTTATAAATAGATACGCTCAATCTGGTAAAATGTACAGAAAGTGGGCAGAGTATTTATAATCTTGAGAAAATGCTTCAAAAAGAATCCCATTCTCAGGCTCTTTTGGCTCAGATATAGGGACATTCATGGACTGGATTCCTTACCTCTTGCTTGATAACCTTGAACGTAGGTGTTCCACGTTGGGTCTACCTTTGTTCCTAATTCCATAGTAGTTGGTACGTCCCAAAGTTCTCCAGAGTTCTTTTTTCCCATTTAGGTATTCTGATGTCCAGGCAGCTCTTGCCATTAAGGGATGATACTTCATGGGCATTTCTGTTGAGATACTTTTTCTCAAAAGCCAGTTCCACCTTACCCCATCTACATTTGAAAATGAATCATTTATTTCATTTATTCTAATCTCCGTCTTCGCAGCCTATCAATTTTATAACAGAAAATAAACACTACACTCACTATGACAACTAAGAATAATGACTGGCATTATTTTTACATGTCACCTCACAATATTATTGTTATCATTTTTCTTAATAATATAAAGTTAATACCTCTTATTTCAATCATTCCTATTTAAACTTGTCCTAAATAAAATTAAATTCACAGTATCCTTCTAGACTCAAAAATTGGAGTAATTCTTAATACCAGTTTAGAATATGATAGCATATTGAAGGTGCATTATTATGTAGAAAAATAACTGGTCAAGAAAAACTGGATTTTTTTAAAAACTGGATTTTGGGGAGGTGTGCATGGGCATCTCATTTTTGTACAATTTACAAGCACTGGCTGCCTTGTTTGAATATCTATTCAAGAATGTCTGTATAGAAAACACACTTGAAATATAGAATTAGTATCTCCTTCTGGGGCAAAGCCTTGTTTCCTGACCAGTGTAATATAAATAATGTATATATTATATAGATAATGTCTCTGGGGAAAAGTTCTGGCACCTGAGCTGCCAGAATATAAGATGTTGGACATATATAAGATGAGCTGCTGTAATATAAGCTTGTGGCCGTTCTCCTGTGACACCACGTGGAGACATTACTTAGCCCCTTTGTGTTGTCCTGGGAGAGCTGTGTGCTCCAGCTGTGCTGTTGCTACAGCAGTTGTGGTTTGTTGTTGTTGTTTTGTTGTTGTTGTTTTCCCCGTCTGAGCCAGAAGTCTTAAGTCTTCAGCGAGCATCCATAACACTGTGGCAAAAAAATTTGCTAGCCTCCAAGTAGGGTTACTCTCAGATCCTTCTAAGTTATTGACAAATATGAGCTAAAACTTTTAATATGTATTTTTGTACATAGATACACGTTTGAAGTGGGGAGAGCAAAAGAGAAATTAAGAGGAAATGTTAGTAGGGATAGGATTTTATGAGTTTTTAATTCTGCTTCTTTTTGTTTGTCCATTTCCTGCATTGATATGTTCATAAACAGAAAAAAAATAAATGTTTCATAAAAATAAAATAGGCATATTCTACTTTATTGTCAGTGTGAATTACATCTCTTTTAAACTTGTAGTTTTGGTGCTTTCAAACTTAGTAATATAGAGAAATTATTCATTTTTTCTATATTCTTTACATCCTACTGCTCTCCAGCATTTTTATTTGTTATAAGGGTAGCTGATTGTATTGTGTTCTGCTGTGAGGCAGTATTACCATCAACAAATAACTTTAGAAAGGAGGACTCAAAGTTACTGGTGTTTGTAGGTAGTAGTAATACATAATAATACATAATATAATATGCTGCTAGAGTGTATTATATAATATACCTACATAAGCTATACATCATATATATCTTCTTTGTTGTCTATCAAATTTATATGTATTTTACATATGCATATGCTTCCATTTCACATTTTATTTGGGCAACATTTCTAGATCAAAATACTACTAATAGTGATAATGGTTTCCCTTACCTTGATTCTGATTTCAACAAGAGTAGCTTGGCTGTTGTATTGTTAATTAAAATGAAAATTTTCCTTTTATTTGTAGTTTAATAAAGTTTTATTTGGTCCTTCCATTTTTTGAGATGAGTTTTAGGTTTTGTACTGGGTTGAAGAGTATCCCCCAAATTCCACATCCATTCAAATCCTCAGAATGTGACATTATTTGGAAATAGGGTTTTTGCAGATATAATTAGTTAAGATGAGGTCATGCTGGAGCTTTCCTTCCCTCAATTTTCATATTTAATAAGCTGGTATGACATAGTTCTACCTTCAAAATACTTGAATCTAATCATTACATCCAACAAAACAAACACAACAACAGCAACAAAAACATCATAGACCAAGCCACCATGATCACACAGTCTTCGTAATGGTTTCTTTGCTTCCAAATTTACCTATCTACCTAAGGTGCCCTTCCAGTAATGAAACATAGCCATTGTTATTCTCATGTGTGAATTATATTAATGGTTTCATATTATATTTTTAATAAGATACAAACTATTACCGTGACCAAGATGTTTAAAATCTGACATCTGCCAATGCCTTCGTCCTTAACCCCTGCAGTCATGTCTCTGGACTGCTAGACTCCCAGCTCCACTGGCCGTCTTCATGCTCCTCCAACACACTTTCCTTCCTCAGATCATTATACTTGCTGTACCCTCTGCTGGAAATGCTGTTCCTCAGATCCTTGCATGGGTGATTCTGCCTTAACACCCAGGCGTCTGCCATCATACTACCTTCTCAGGGAGGCTTTCCTTCACCATTTCGACTAACTCAGTACCTCTAGTATCCCTATTTCTTTTCACTGTTACTTTTATTATCACCTTATCACTCTCTGAAATTATATTTTTGTTAATTTATTTAGTCTTTATCTCACCCACTAAAATCTAAACTTACTAAGTTGAAGAACCTGCTCTCCTTTGCTCAAAGCTGTGATTGCAGTAAAATGTCAGGCACATAAAAAACATTCAGTGCACGTTTGAATGAATGAATGTCTAGGTAGACATGTCTATTTGCACAGTCTATAATACATCTTTCTAAAAGCAGCATGTAGTTTTTCATGCCACCATCCGTGCTATACCTACTCCACGTTTCAAAAAGTGTATTGCTTAACTTTTGCTGCACAACAAACCATCGCAACACAGTGTCTTGGTCTATTGCGCTTCTTCAGTTTCGGGGGCGATTCTACCAATCTCTCTGCCTGTGGGCAATCTGCTGGGTGGCAGTGGTTGGCTGAGGAGTGTCATTTCTCATCCATTCAGTGTCTCATGCTTCCAGCAGCCTAGCTTGAGCATTTTAACATGATGTCCCTGGGATCAAAGGGCAGCAAGTACTTGTCAGGTCTCAGGTTGGGCTACATTTGCTATTGTCCCAGTGGCCAAAGTAAAACACATGTTCTAGCCCAGATTCAGGGTTTGAGGGTGTTATCTATGGCAGTGACTACTGGGAGACTTGAACAAATTAGGCAACATTACAGAAATAATCTACTATAGGTGGAAATCCACCATCGCCTGTCTGTATTCATTTCCAATAATATCATTTTCCTGGCTTTGTGGGCTTCTCATGACTAGAAAGTGAAATAACAGAGGAGAAGGTAAAGAGTGGAAATTTTCTTGCTCTCAGAGAGTTACTGATTTCCAGTAGGTAAATGGCCATACACCTCTGGTTGAAAAGGGAAACGGAATTACAGTGCAGTGGGTCAACCTCTCTACCTGCCCCCATCCGCAGCTCAGTTATCTGCCTCAGTGTCCCATTTGTGTGTAATTATAACTTACTGCTGAAGTTTGGAATATCATATTTAATTTCCCTAGAGTGCAGATATTTTCAATGATTGATTCTGTGTGTTTCCTTGACTTGTTCAAATAAAATGAGGTAAGGGTGAATCCGGCACTGTTGCTTGCCATCATCATAACCCTGGGGTGCCTTCCAAATTTTTCTTTATATTAAAACTGTGCCTATATTCAAATGTGTAAATACTGGTCAAATGGTATTTTTTGGTACAGATTGTAGGAAAATATGATCGTCCCTATGATCAGTAACTCATTATTTCATAGAAACTATATCTTGTGTTTCAGAATGAAAGTTTTTTTTGGGGGGGGGTGTCCTAGGGCATGTGGTTCTGATAACACATTCCATTTAATCATTAAAATAAAATGTAATACTAATAAATTCTAATTCTCCTTGTCACTCTCTCATCCCATATCCCCCTAACTTAAAAAGTGCTCTGCTAAGAGTAAGTCCATTTTCTCAGTTCTTCATTCCTCATTTACCTTCACAGCTCTTATCTTGAAAACTTTCTCCATAGACATTTTCCCAATTAAACATGTCTCCTACCAATTGTTAAATAGTAACACAACATTAACAAGTATTGGAAAATAAAAAAACTCTTTGATAACTTGTGGCAAGTTCAACTGACAAAGGTCCAGTGATTTCAGAATGCCTGTGGAACACTTTGTTGTGTTTTTTTTTCTCTTTTCCCAGGTAGTTATTTTTAATAGACCTGAGTTTTTATCATTCTTCTATGTGTTTAGAGTGTTAATGTTTTAATACTTCAGTGATATGTGTGAAAGAATTTTTAAAATTCAGTTCTAAATGCAAATTATTCTTAAATACTCTATCTTGACTAACATCATTTAATGTTAAAATCTGGTTTTACTACATTTTTAGAAAAGAGTTTAAGGCTTAGATAATCTCAAATTTGCTGCACAGTGAGAGTTCTGTAATCTCTAGCCAGAACCACATGTAACATTTTGTTCTTCTAAATAGCCCTGCAGTCAATGGTCACTGCCCACTCTTCCCAACTAAGTTAAAAGGAAATTTACTGCTTCATTTAATTTTGCAATTATCATTCAACAAATATTTACGGAACCCATGAAACAGGCCAGGTATTATCTAAACCCTGAAAACACAAAGATGTATAATACAAAATTTCCTGCTCAGGAAGATCACATCCTGTCGATGGATATAGGCAGGTAAGCAAAGAGTTAACATCTCATGCTGTAACAGAGACATTTAATAGCATCTCTGGGAAACACAGGAAGAGGACAAAGTAAAGGAAGAAGTAATCTAGGGAGACATAGCAAGTCAACCATGGAAACGGCCAAGAAAAGGACCAAGTGAGAACAAAGTTGTGAGGACAAATCTGAGTCAGGAACTGGAAGGTGCTGATGGGGATCAAACAGGAAAGCTGGAAAACTATTTAACCGAGTCCTACAGAATCTGGGTGAATAATCAGTTGCTTTGAATCTTCAAACACTTTTTACAATATTATGTTCCATTTAAAACACTTTAATCATGACTGCTAGCCTACATGCAAACACATTTTTCCATGTCCCTGTGAGAAATAATTCTACGCTTAGCCAAGAGCCTAGCATTCCAGAAACTTAAGCCATGATATGGAAATCCAAATTCAATTCAACACCATCTGCATAACCAGCTGTTCACCTCCCATATTTCCTTCTTTTTTCATGTACCACATGTTCATGGAGAAAAAGAAGTTATGAATGAAAATGTTATCTGTGCTTTGAAGTCCTACATTTCATTACCACAAAGTCATCCACTGAGATTCTCTGAAAGTGTTTATGCCACCTGGAGAAACAGATTGTATTGTCTTGGGGCAGGACTCAGGTATTTGGTAACTTTTAACAATGTCTTCATACTAAGATCCTAAAAGCACATGCCAGAAAACCAGTACATGTGCCTGGTGATTTGCTGGAATGGTAACATTCAGCAAGCCCCTAGGCAGTTAGCTGGCACTCATCAGCCCCATCACAAATTCTGAGTCAGGCTCCCTTTTTTGTCTTATGCTTTTCTTCCAGAGGATCTGAGCTCCTGTTTACACATGTATCAATTTATTCATCCACAAACATTTACATAATGCCTATTACATACTCAGTAAACAACAAAACACAACAAACATTATCTTTCAAGTATTGTCAATTGTTCAAAGAATTTTTTTTTACTCTTTTATTCCCCTTGGTCACTGAAGATAATAAAACTACCTAATGTATAGGGCATTTTTCAGTATTGAATAAAGTAGTGCAAGTCAAGGTCTTACTAAAATCACAGACTGGTAGGGCAACTAGCTGGCTCAGTTAGTAGAGCAGGATACTCTTTGTTTGTTTGTGTGTTCAATTATTTATTTCAAGAGAGGGAGGGAGAGAGAAAATTCCAAGCAGGCTCTGCATCATCAGCACAGAATCCAACACAACGCTTAAACTCATGAACTATGAGATCATGACCTGAGCCAAAATCAAGATTTAGATGTTTAACTGACTGAGCCACCCAGGTGCCCTGAGCAGGAGACTCTTGATGTCAAGGGCATGAGTTCTAGCCCCACATTGGGCGTAGAGATTACTAAAAATCGATCAATCACAAACTGTCCCACAGTAAATATTCATTATGTATTCATTATTTTTATTATCATAATGGGAAAAACAGGACTAATACATAGTCCATAAATGTTATGACTCACAGCACCTTTATGAATATAACTATTTGTAAGTATTCTTATATAATTGTGCCTACTCTATATTGGCTACACACACACACACACACACACACACACAAATTAAACAATTATCCAAAACATTAGAATGGTAGTACAGCCAATGCAAATAATGCAATTTGGGTTTTTTTTTAATGTGTAGTTTATAAAAACAAACAAAATCCAGTTTTCCCAGGATTATATTTACTCCTAATTTCAATCAACCATTCTGGGAACAAAGGTATGATTTGTTGCTTTGTTGGTGATTTATTTTTTTAATATAAAGTTTATTATTCCATGGAAACACAAAGAAGACACATCAATAACCTGTAATATATTATTTAACTAGATAAGTCCTAAAATGAACCTAAAAATAACCAGACTACATTGTTGAGAGAACTTTGAAAGACAAAGTTGAGTCGATTCTGTGATTCATGCCAAGTAGGCATCATGAAAGACAGAATTTAAACATCTCATTTCTGTTTCCTTTTCTATCTGTTCCAGAACAGTATGCCTTCAAAGCAGCCTGGCATAACATATTTTGTGCATAATTCCTATTTGTTCCTTTTGTTGTCCCTGATAATTGCTGTGGAATACCTGTGGTTCATTATGATCCTCCATAAAGTGCATTTTGTCCTCTATCTATGAGTTCCACAAATTAAAAATATATATGATTTAAAATGTTGCTTACGGACTATGAACTTGGCCAAAGGAGTCACAGCCTTCTTCCTTTCTCTGCTTTTATCTTAAAAAAAAAAGATGGGAAGAATTAGGATCCTGGAAGATATTACAATGTGGAAAACTATAAACATTTTTAAGCTTGTGTATTCTAGTTATTCTTGGGAGATTCTACCACCTGTGGAAAGGAAGTTTTATAATAAGGGTTACATAGGACCCATTAAAATTCTGTAAGTTTGTCTATTGTCCAGAAACCTGAAGCAATTGGAATACTGGAACAGAATTTCTGCTCCTCATACCTTATCTGTAGTGCATTTATTGACATTTAATTTTAAGTATCATTCATATCACAAACCGAGAATCAGAAGTTGCTGGAGAATATCTGGCAAATTAATTAGAGGGGATTAGAAATTACATGAGGGTTCTCAGCTTTGTTTAAGAATGTGGGAAGTGTGTGAACAAATGCCTAAGAGATAGAGGAGCAAATAGGTGTCTCTGGAGGCTTGAGTCAGAGGCCTGTGGGGTGAAGGGCTGAGGGAGAAACTGTTTTCCAGAGGGACTATCGGCTGAGTTACAGGCACTGATTAAACCCTTGGACAAAAAGTGAGGAGGCTTCCTCTTGTTTCCGCCTGGAACACGCATCTAGTACAACAAGAGTCTTCACGCATCAGTGTTCTCCAGATGGGCAACAATGGCCCCATTTAATCTTCAAATGGCTTATCAGGCATAGGTCATCACTGTGGAGCTAATGAGTCACAGAAAATATTATGGACTGAACTGTGCCTCCCCACTCCACCCCCTTCCACCACCACCTCCGCCACCGCCAAATTCATATGCTGAAAGTCTAACCCTCAGCACCTCAGAATATGACTATATTTGGAGTTGAGGGTCTTTAAAGAAGTGATTAAATTTAAATAAATCCTTTAGGGTGGGCCCTCATCCAATTGGACTGGTGTCTTCATAAGAAGAGGAAATTCAGACACATGTAAGAGACATCATGCACAGAACAAAGACCATGTGCGGACACAGCAAGAAGACAGCCATCTGCACATCAAGGAGAGAGGCCTCAGAAGGAATCAAGCCTACTGACACCTGGATCTTAGACTTCTAGGCTCCATACCTGTGAGAAGATAAAGTTATGTTGCATAAGTCACCCTTTTGTGGTATTTTGTTATGGAATCTGTAGCAAACTAATATTAGCAGGATGCCAAAACACAGAGACTGTGAGTGTAGTTGACATGAATCAAACCTTGTTTGTTTGTTTCCTTGTAAGTGAGAGAGAGCAGAGGCCCAGGAATCCCTCAATAATCTTCATCAGCAGAAATAACAAGGTCAATCTCATAGGGTTTTTATAAGAATTAAATGAATTGATATATATGTTATTAAACTTTGTAGCAATACAGTAATGTATGTGTTAACTATCAGCCTTTTTATTATTATCATTATGTATTTGTTATTATTATTCTACTAATGTGAAAAGATACCAGTCAAAATATGACTCAATCTTCACAAAAATTCTTAGGTGACTGAAACACGAAGAAGTAAGTTTAGCTACTCAAGTTCACACCATCAGTAGGTGGACCCACGATCTGACGTTAAGCATTACAGACCCATATATTATTGTGCTCCATAGAAACAAATTTACTTATAGTGCCAAATAAACCAAATAGATCTCTAAATGCCAAATAGATCACTAAACAGAAGGTGTATTTATGTTTACCAGATTTACATTAACCTAAGTGACTTCTCCAAGTGACAAATTTACAAGTAAAAATACTTCTTTTATGACTTTAATGATACTGTTGAGACAGTGTATTGAAGTAATAGGGTTCACGTTTTCTAAAGACATATTATCTTTTAAGTAATTAAGGGAAATATTTAATGACAAATATTTGGTTGGTTGAGGTCAACAGAAGTAAACAGCTTTTAGAATATATTCAGAATGCTTTACCATATGCATTTTAACATTTTTGTACATTTTTTATTTTAAACATTTATTCAGGAAGTAGAAATATGTGAACCCCAGACTGCACAATGCCTTCATAAAGAAAGGCTGATTACATTGTTCCCATTTACAAGTTCTTTAATCACAAACCAAATCCTCTGATGTGCATGTGCTTGGACTAAGAAATACTTCTTCATTTCCTTTAAGTACAAAATTGTATATGCAGAGTGGTGGTCTGTGAAAAAGAAAAAGAGATAGAGGAAAATAATTATTAATAAAAAGCAGCAAAGGTTATTTTTTCTCATAAACATTAGAACAGTCAATACCTGTAATTAATTAGTCCTCCAAATGGAGGGACAAACCTACAGCATCATTTCCATTCCATCTCACTTGGCTACACGGGAATGAAGTAGACACAGTATTTATGAGAAAGAAAAAACTCTCTGTTTCAACTTCTTCCTTCCTTGATCCTTCTTTCCTTACCTTATATAGGAGATATTTTTAGATACTGATATAGCTGAAGCCTGAACTGAACTCTTAGTGGCCAACTCACTTTTTCTACTGCGACAGCCACCATCAAAGAATGGGGCTTACCTGCATAGACAAATCCTGTCAACATAATCTAGTCACTCCTCTTTTCCACCTAATAAAATGGAAATAATAATGAGTACAGAATTCTGTATCTTGGAAAGACTGTGTATTTAGCGCTTAAAGATTTCTGAAAAGTCAAATCACTGTGATGAATCAAACATCTTGTCTAGTTTTAATTTCCCTGTTAATGTCTTAGAAACCTTCAAAACAGGTGATCGAGTAGGATAAGAAAAGATAGGTTAACGTTCAGGAAAGGCACTGGAGGAAAGACGCATTGCTCTGGTTCAAGATATACATAACTTCCAAGCTCCTTCTAGCTTGTCTGAGACACCACTGAACAAGTTTTTAAAATATTCAACAGCGTTTTTAGGTAAGTTATTCATTTTTAAATAAATCAATTTCCTATATCTGCTAATGTGTTTAAAAATAATAAAATATGACATATTAATTTTTAATTATAAAAACTGATACAGAATACTAGAGTATTTATTTGAAATAATAAAGGCACCTTGGACTTTTAATTTTAATACTATAACAGTAAATGTAAAATGATAACACTTCAATCATAAGAATTTGAGTTTTTTGTCACATTATCAGAGATAATCAACCTTCCTTCATTATTAAGAAATAGGTGTAGGAATTACTTTACCACTTCTCCAAACAAATGTATATATACTTGTATCAATTCTTTATATATGCTGCTCTACACTTTATTCGCTGAATGTGCCTTCACCGTTCTGGGTCTCCCTGATCTACCTCATAGTGGAACAAGTGTGCCACTAGACTTACTAAAAGGTAAATTACTGCAAACATTAAGTAATAATTCTATTCACATACTTATAATATGAAGGCAAGTGTACTTTTACTTGTTTTCTACAATAAAAGATCACAATGCCATTACCATTAAAATATGTTCAATCAGTAATACAATAAATACATAATTTTGAATTAAATATTACACATTTTAAAATCTTTGCAAGCATTACAAGACAGTTGGGGCAGGTTTACAACGCATACCACAGGTTAAGTTTCATCAAAATATATGTGAAAAAATAATTTCCTTTGTTCTTACATTGTGAAAAGTCTATCTACTTCCCTCTACCAGAACTCTAATTTGACATCATTTATTCTATATTATTAGTTCCTTCTCCCCAACCAATAAAGAAAATTTAAAAACTATAGTTTAGAAGAAAATTTGTGTGATATATTGAACTACCATGGGGAGACTATTATTATATGTTTATTTGTTTAGTTTTAAAAGGAACACTGAATTTTGCATTCCTAATGCTTTACTTACCACAAATTAGTGAAATAAATGTTACTTTGATAAGATATATAAAATAACAGACGAAATCTAGTATAAAAAACTCTAAAATTCAAACATATTCATTTTTCTAAATTTAAATCTATGTATCATTCCAAATTACAAGACATGCATGTATCTCCTTATTTGAAAAAGCTCCCTGGGGCCTTTGTACAATACATCGTCACATCCAGGCTTATAATATTGTTTTGAAAAGTTACTGAAGGTTCTCAGCACTGGTGCAGGTGCTTGTTCCCACCTGCCAGATGGGAAAAGCCAGTATTTCACTGGTCACTGGGGAAATCACATAGGAGGTTCTTGTCTCAGTACTGGGAGCAATTAACCCTAAACTACTCCAGGCCTGCCTAATCTTGAAAACAGGACCTGAAAAAAATCAACCTGTTTATAAGAGCTTAACCACATCTTCACAATAAACCTGAAGAATATTTATAGGAATATAAAAATATAGAGCACCCAACACAATAAAATACACAAAATCTACGATCTAACCAAGATTTACCAAACATGCAAACAAGCAGGAAAATGAGCCCATATGAGGGTCACCAATTGAAACCAACCCAGAACAAAGCACAGATGTGAGAATCAGAAGGGGACATTAAAAGAGTTATTATAACTTTATGTCATGTGTTCAAATAGTGAACAGGCAAGATACAAAAAGATCCCAGTCAAACTTGCAGAGGTGAAAACTACAATGTCTGGGATCAAAAATACCCTGAGTGGGATTAATGTCAGATTAAACATAGCAGAATAGAAGAATAATGAACTTCTTGAAGATACAGCAACAAAAAGTATTCAAAATACAGGGATAAAAATATAAAAGTTAACAAAACCTCAGTGAGCTGTGGGATAACTTTAAGCAGTCTAATGAACTTGAAATTAGAATCCCCAAAGGAACAGGAGAGAAAAGGGACATGGAAAAATGTATTTTAAAAACTAGTTACAACTTTAGATGAAATTTGGTAAAATCTACAAAACTATGGATCCAAAAAGTTAACAAATGCCAAACACAAGAGGTACGAAGAAAATTACAAGTCACATCATAATCATACCGCTTAAAATCAACGGTAAGGTGACAATCTTAAAACCAGCCAGAGTGGGGGAAAGACATATTGTCTTTACAAGAAAAAAGGCAGTACAGCAATAGATTTCTCCTTAGGATCAGTGCATAGTAGAACACAGTCCAGTAACATCTTTAATTAACTGAAATTTTAAAAATGTCAAATTAGAAGTCTATACCCAGAGGAATTATTTTTCAAAATCAAGGTATCAGAAGACTTTTTCAGACACACAAAAGTTGAAAGAATTCACACCAGCAGACCCACACTATCAAACCAAACCAAACCACTATCAAACCAAACCAAACAATAAACTTTTATAAAGAAAATCCTTTAGTTTGAAGGTAAATTACACCACATAAAAATATGCATCTACATAACTGAAGTGTATCAGAAACAGTAACTATGTGAATATATAAATATATAAGACTTTCCCTAATTATTTATATCTCTTTAATAGATTGACCCTTTAAACAAAAATGATATACTGTATTATGGAATTTTTAGCATATGTACAGGTAAAATGTATGCCAACAATAGCACAAAAGCCAGGATGGGAGAAATGGAATTATACTACTGTCTGGTCCTCATGTTAAATGTGAAGTGGTAAATTTCATTTGTAGGTAGACTCTGATAAATGGAGGATTATAATATGAACCCCAATGAAACCATCAAAATAATCAAAGAGTTAATAATAATAATAATAACAATAATGATAAACCCACAAAGGCAATAAAATGTAACAGTAAGACTACTCGATTTATCCAAGAGAAGGCAGACAACAGCAAAACTGGGAACAAAGAACAGATGGGAGAAATAGAAAATAGAATAGTAAGTTGACAGATTTAAACCAACCATATCAATAATCACATTAAACTAACTGATGTAAATACCCTCAATTAAATGGCAGAGGCTGTCAACATCATGTGTCCTTTGAGCAATCCAAATTAAAACACCATTTAGTATTGGCAACATAAAAACCAAACAACAAAAAAACTTGATAATGATGTGGGAGAGCAAAGGAACTCTGCTAAGTGCTGGTGGGAATGCAAAATGTACAGTCACTTTGGAAACCAGTCTGGCAGTTTCATATAAAGTTAAACATACACTTACAGTATGACCCAGCGATTTCTCTGCTAGATATTTATCCAAGAGAAATGAAAACTTATGTTCACATAAAAACCTACATGCAAATATTTATGTTGGCTTTATTCATAGATAGATATCAAAAACTGTGAACAAACCATATGTCCTCAAACTGGTGAGTGGATAAACGAACTACAGTAGTCATCAATAACATTCCATTGATGTAAGCAACAAAATGTATGAATTTGGAATGTTTGAAGCTAAATGAAATACCTAAAAGGCTATAGATACTGTATGATTCCATTTATATAATGCTCAGGAAAAGGCAAAACTAGAGACAGTGGTTGCCAGAGGGGGGGAGGGGAAAGTGGGGTTGAAAATAAGGGGGCAGCACAAGGCAGTCTTTGTCATTGATGGCAATGTCCTGTATCTTGAACGTGAAGGTGGTTGGTTGTTATGACTCTATGAGTTTATCGCAACTCATAGAACTATATACCATAAAGTACATTTTACTGTTAGGTAAAATTTTTATAAGTAGATTTAGTCCCACTTTTCTCAGGAAGTCATCCCAGGTCACTCCCACTAGGAATATTCCTCTCAATCCCTAAGTTCTAAGGCCCTACTCTACTGGAAATGCCCAAAGGAGAACGATGCTGTAGTCTCTATCAGAGTTTGTTACAGAGAGATAATTACTAGTTGAATGCATACACAGTGTATCTGGACCATACGGTGTCCCGCTTTTAAAACTCACGTTACCAATAATTTGGCAGTGCTAATTCTCATTAATTGCCCATTATCTGCAGGGATAGATCTAAATAGGAAAAGCAATTAAATGGTTATGGCAATTATCTAGGTAATTAAACTTAACGTATACATTTCATCCAAGTATCTGTTAGCACCCCCAACCAGCAGGAAATGCTGAGTTTTGCTAGCTACCCACAAGTGTTTTTAAGGTTCCCCCACCTTGAGTAGAAACAGCTGTATCTAAATTGTATAAATTTGGTAAATTTTCATAGTCTCTCCAATGTTTATATTTTACATAAAAGTTAAAATTATATGCACGCTTATTTTTCCCCCATAGCATATTCAATTACTTTATTTTTTACTGATTAACCAATGAATGAATTGTGTATAATGTCTGTGTAAAAATGATTAAGAAGATAGGGAGTCACATATAATAGTGGACACATCTCTCTGCCTTTATCCTTTCTTTTTCCCTTATAAGTAACTTAGAAGGAAGAAATGCATGTGAAAAGCCACAATGCTCTATAGCTCGCCAACGATCTATACCAAGGTGTGAACATCATGAGCTAAGGTGCAATATTTCAAACTGTTCCTTATCCTTGATGTTCCTTTTATGAATATAAAACAAGAAAATTGTTTACTGTGCAGATAGTTGTCTATGCACAGATAATCAGTATGCATGATAAGCAAGCACTGGGGGTGGGGAGGAAACCAAAATGCCCAACAAGATAGGAAAGACTAATTTGAATGTTCCACAGGACAGACTATAATGCCGGCCATTAACTTACATTTGGAAGAAAAAAATTGCTTCTAAGCTGGTCCAAGGTACTGCACTGCCCCAAGTGTTCACATGATTATCTATGTAAATAGTGATTCTTGAAAAAGCTACTGTAGTGAATAAGTGGCATGATTCTACACAGAAAGCCTGCTTATAATGTAATATAAATAATTAGATTCTGAGGCATTTGGATGACCCATTCAGTTAAGTGTCTGACTGTTGATTTCCACTCAGATCACAATCTCACAGTTTGTGGATTCAAGTCCCACTGTCAGCACAGAGCCTGCTTGGGATTCTCTCTCTCTCTCTCTCTCAAAATAAATAAACTTAAAAAAATAGATTCATGATTCAGTTATACTGTGTGATTATAAGTAAACATGACAAAATATTAACAGTAATATCTCTTAGTTGTAACATTATATTTGAATTAAATTTTCTGAATATTCCCTAATGGAAATAATTTGCTATATTAATTCATGAAAAAAATGTTTATTCCTATAAAAATAACAGCAACTAAAACAAAAGAAAACAATAACATTAAAAACCCAAGAAAAGTTAAGGTTCAAATCATTGGAAAGGTACTTCTCAGCTGAGATACCTTAGACATGTTGTATAAAACCCTTCAGTTTCTGTTCCCTTACTAATAAAACAAAGAAAATCCTTCAGAAAGGTGTGGCAAAGATTGCAAAAATAGTGTCTGGGTTGTAGTAGATCCAAACAAATTTAACCACTATTACTCATCTTGAAAGTACTTACTAATAGAAAAAGAAAACCTCAGGATATCTCTTTCATGCCTACATCTTCAAAGAAGTCATCTTTCCTTGATACATAATAATTTTCCCTTAAATTGCATCCATCATACAAAACATACATCTAAAAATCCCTTCCTTGTATGCTAGCTCCCTAAAAAAGAAAGTTAAATTATGGTTAGGGCAAATAATTCAGACAATAAATTCTACTTTATGAGACAAAATTTCAATCAATGTGAATTTTCTTTTCTGAAGTTCTTAATCAGAGGCTCAGAGGTTTCCTGTGTCCCCAACAACCCCATTGCGCACTGTCGGAGTGGATAGTGTGGTGAAGCGATTACAAAGTTTGGGTAAGAAGTAACAAAAGCACTAAAAAAGAAAAATTTTACAAAAAGGTAGGAGGATGTATGTATGGAGAATGAGACTTACAGTTTCATGAAAATATTGGAAATGAGATATTTTAAGGATAAATTGCTTTCGCAAGACAGACAGATCTGTTTCATATAATTATTGGCTTGGTCAGTGTTGCTTCAGCTGTGTATTTATAGGTTAAATGAGGTATAAAAAAGTTAAGTTAGGGACCAACAAAAGAAGAAAAATGAGAAAAAAAGGGACTGTTTTAATTGAGCATCTACTATCATCCAAATATACACTTTATGTATATTCTGCCACTGAAAATATTTAGAGCAAATTAACTTACAAGACAAATATACAAAAATAGGCAACTGTTTTATGAACAATTAAGGTTGACTCAAAATATATTTATTTGTTATATATTTATATAGATAAGGTACTTTTAATTCAATGTTGTTAAGATTTGTATTGCTTATTGGATAATTGTGTAATAACTACAGTTGCATCTAAGAGCATAGTGAAAATATATGTGCTGTACCTTTTATGATTACAATTTGAAAAACCCTAGTTACATTGTCCAATTAATCAGTAGTCCTAGAGTCTCCCTCTGACCCCAACAACTCCATTGGGAGTTGCACATTGCAACTTAGAATTATGTCATCATAAATTCTTAGCAAATTAAAGAGAACCACTTATTTCAATGATCAAATATTGGCGGAGGTGAGAGTTTGCCTCTTGTTTCATGTGAACTCTGAGAAGGAGGGATAAGCTCTTTAGTGAATAAGCCATTTGGTGAAACAGGTAAGGTGGAAGCGCTTGGTAGAACGCCCACAGCTATTAGAAAGTATATTTGTTTACATCTTCATCATGACATATCATTTATACAACAAAGAAATAAAACATAAAATAAAAAGCTCAGATCACTTCTGCAGCTTGTACACTTTCTCTTTTGTGTCCTTGTCCATTTGTCCTTGTGATATACTCATCCTTTTTATTATTGATTTGTAAGATATTTTTAAATTTATTATTTTTTCAGCTCTACAGAGATATAACTGACATACAACTCTGTGTAAGTCTGAGGCATACAACATGTTGATTGGATACACTTATATATTACAAAACAATGACCACCACGGCGTGAGCTAACACTTGCATCACTCCACCTAAGCACATTTATTTTTTGTAGAGAATATTTAAGATTTACTCTTACTAATTCTCAAGTATATGATACAGTTACTGTTAAGTATAATCACTACATTGTACATTATAACCCTAGAACTTGTTCTTCTTATGACTGGAAATGTGTATTTTTTGACCAATGTCTTACCTTTTCATCTGCACCCTAGGACCAGGTAACCACAATTCAAGTATCTGTTTCTATGAGTTAGGCTTTTTTAGATTCCATACATAAGTGATATAGAGTATATATGCTTTCCTGATTTATATTGATTAATATAATGTCCTCCAGGTCCATCCATGTTGTCACAAACTGCAGTATGTCCTTTCACCTTTCTTCTATGATGAATAATATTCATATGCATATACACACATACCTATCTTGATCCATTCATCCATTTGATGAACACTTCAGTTACTGAAATATTTAATCTTCCACTCTATAAAGATTCCTTTGAATATATGCAGAATTCTATCTTTTTTTTAAAAAAAAGTTTGTTTATTTTGAGAGAGAGAAAGCACTCAGGCAGGGAATTGGCAGAGAGAGTGGGGCAGAGAGAGAGAGAGAGAGACAGAGAGAGAGAGAGAAGGAATCCCAAGAAGGCTCCATACTCTCAGTGTAAAGCCTGATGAGGGGCTCAATCTCACAAACTGTGTAATTATGACCTGAGCTGAAATCAAGAGGCAAACACTTACCCGATTAAGCCACCCAGGTGCCCCACTGAATTCTATCTTTATCACAAAATTTTAAAAAATAAAATATATATGAGTGAGTCTAAAGGTTAATTTCTTTTAGTTTTTGGTTCTTAGTTTACTCTCAATTTATGATCTGTATCATCTTCTGAGGACAGTTTTCTTGTATCACATCTGCACTTAATTCTTCTGTTGTGTCCCCTCTTCAGCAACTCCAGATAGCTGCATTTTGCATTTCAATTATTTTTCCCTAACAATCGTTCCTCAATCTTGTATATTATTTATATCACTTTATTCTGTAAATTATTATAAAATGAGTCTTTTACATTATTGATCAATTCTATTTTTTATTTTTTATGTTGATACTATACTTGATGTTGTCTTTAGTTTAAGTGTGAGCTCATTCTGCATCAGTCAGCTGTTTCATAAACAAGTGCTCCTCACTTGTTTTTTCATGAATTACTGTTTTCTTAAATATTATTAAGAACACCAAGCAATGATTGTACAATTTCCATCTATTTCCTATAATAAATCTCTTAAAGGGTCAGCCTTATTTCTAAATCCTGATTATTAGATCTTTTTTTCTATGTTACTCATGCTGAAATAGGCAGTGTTTTGTTGTTATTTTTGTCACTGTTGTTATTGTTTTTGTGTTTTTCCTTTTCACTTTTGCTTAAATGATAAGACCAGTATCCAGTCCTATTATTTGCCCATATAAACAAAGGGTGAATTATTCTTAATTCCTGTTAGTGTCCACATGTATGGAACTAAATATCTTTTTCTCATCTTGAGCTTCTGTGCTATTTTTGTACAAAGGTTCTAGTTAATACCTGGTGTCTGGCCAAGGCTTACATTATATGCTTCTAGACTGAAAACTCTTTTTTCTCTTTCCAGTTGTGATATATCAGGAAGGGACTTTATTTGGGGACAATATGAAGTTTTTACATTTAAGTACCAGAAACAGAAGGTATAAAACTACAGCCTCTAAACTTTTCTTTTCATACTCACCCTCCTTATGCTCATAGAAGTATTAATGGGGGAAATTAGAAGGCTATGGTGGTGCAACAAGTCTGGCCCCTTTAAAACACAGCTTTTGGGAACTACAAGTATAATCTGCATTCTTATGTTTATCAGAAACTTTGCATGTTTAAGACAATAAATACAGATATCAGTTGAAACTTACAAATCTTGAGCTCTAGTCCTTCAAACATGACCCCTTAATGTGTGTGTGTGTGTGTGTGTGTCTGTCTGTCTGTCTGTCTGTCTGTCTCTCTCTCTCTGGTATACTTTGGCAGGGAATGATATTGCTAATATTTCTCCCTGAAATTCCCATATATTTTGGTATTTTTTGGTAGGTATTTCAATCAAAGGCAAAGAACAGTAAAATTACCCCTAGATTTTTCCCACTACAATGACATCTTAATTATTGACTTTTAAGTGGCTATTCTCATACCAAAATTTACAAAATAACTTACACTTCAAAAATCTTTCCAGTTTTCCTCGTTAATATAGACCTCATCGAAATGCATATTCTTACCACTTATTATTTTGATTCTCCAAAACTTCTTATTTACTGTGTTAAAGGTAACTGGAGAATCAAATATATAAGTGCAGAAAAATAAAGAGAAATAAAAAGAAAGATCTACAGTCAACTAAAGAAGAGTGATTTCTAGCAATTCAACAAACCCATTGCTTATTGACTCTCAGCTGACACTCAGTTGGAACAACTCACATCTCATATATCCAAATGGACAGATGATCAACTCATTAAAGAGGTCTTAGCGGTTCTTAATGCTTTCACGGAGGTGTTTCTGTGAGAATATGAATTCTGCCATGGCGAACATGTACATCAATATCAGGAGGACAAGAGTAGTAGGAAAACCTCTTCAGTTGTGAGAACATATAACTAAGAAAACCATACAAAATGGACAAAGAAAAATACTGATAGAGTCTACCATCTTCAAAAATCCCCATCAAGTTATCATAGTATTGCATTTTTGTATAACAGAGATATTTGTGACATAACAGACAAACCAGGACATAGGAGTGAGATTTTCCTCCCGCTGTTATTGTATATATGCTAGAGGTCCACTGATATCAATATATTCTTAGGGTTGAATCTCCAGTGATATAGACTCTGAGATATAATAGACAAAAATGGACTTTTCTCTTCCCAAATAAAACAAGAGAAAAATAATCGAAGTTCTGATGGCTTCTATTTTCTACGACCATATGCCTCATGATAGAGTCTTCAGCCATTGAACCCCATATAAATAATTGTATAAAAGGAATCTCAACCAGTCTGTAAATATATATGTAAAAAATTATTGATCAACTTCTAAGGCAGATATTTATCTCACTTTTTTCATTTTTATTGTGTCTAATGAAATGATTGCGTTTTTTGTTTGCCTAGGGAATGTGATTCCAAACTAAACTTCATTCAAACTAATTTTCATTAAAAAAGTGCATTTTCCACCTTTTAGATATTCTAATATTTGTGTAAAATGTAATCTGAAATGTACAATAAACAGGTATCAGAACATATGAATTCTTAAGCCATTTCTTAGCATACTGATATTTTCAAGTTTAAAAGATAATATACTGAAATCAAAACTTAGTTTGCTTACCTTTCTGGATTGGTAAGTGATTGTACCATGACACGGTGGATGTTGTAATTGCACTGGGGACATTGCTGATTTGAGTTCTGAAAATATCCCAGACCAATGCCTGAAATGCTTATAACATCATTTGAAAATTGAGCAAGAATCTTGACTTCTTGAAGTTGATAAAATGATCTTTTCTTCCTAAGCAGAAAATTTAATATGCTCAGCATATTAATAATTTAAAATATAATTTAAAGTCAATATAATCTTAATGTAGGATAGAAAGAACAAGCTTAAAAGAAAAAGCCAAGCAATATTTGTGAAAGTATTTATTAAAATAAAACAAAATAAAATAATTATGTATGCATCCCCATACAAAATTATTTGGGGATACCTTTTGAGAAAAAAAGTGGGACATCTTGTCTTTCTGACTCGGTGTCTAGATTGTACATTTGTCTAAGGTTACAGAAGTCATTTTATGCTTCTTGTTTTAGATACCTGAACAACTATTACAGTTCCCTGAATGGACAGGCTACTCAAATAATAATTCTTAATTGCTCTGTACCATTTTGTCAAATATTTGTGAATTATTACAAATGCCACAGATGCAAAAGGAAAAAAATGAGGTAAAATTTAATAAGTACAATCTTCTGAGCACTTACAGTGTACCCAGAACTATAATAAAGCTTGACATGCTAGACCTTATTTAACGATCTTGACAACTTCCTTTATTAGGTACTAATATTATTATTGCTGTTTACAGATAAGAAAACTGAATATCAGAGCAAATACAAATGCCTTTCCAAAGCCAGTGAATGCAAAGCTGGAATGCAAATACAGCCACGTCAATGCTCTTCTCCATCACTCTACTCAAATTCCTCACCCCTATGTGCCAGAAACGTAGGGGGGGCCTGGAGTCAGGTCAATATGGATCTACTTGACTACAAAGGGAACTCCAAAGAAGGTGAAAGAGAAGAAGGAGGAGAAATAGGATAAGTAAGAGGAGGTGGGAAGAAAGGGAGGGAGAGTAGGAAGAAGTGGGGGAGGGTGAAGAGCAAAAGAGGAAGGAAGGAAGGAAAAGAAAAAAGATGAAAAAGAAAAAAAATTAAAAATTTGTTGCATTAATTTCCTCCTTCAAGGCAACAATGATTTGCTTGAGTAAAAGTAACAATCATACATAAAGCAGCTGAGGAGCAACCAGTGGTGTCCCCAGCTCTTGTGCCATCTTATATTTATCCCTGCTCTTTCCTCCTTTTGATTCTTCAAAACCACTGGGCCCCAAAAAGGTTGTCATTACTCTCCTCAAAGGCCATCTCTGCTCCCTCCCAGTAACTGTTATTACCTCCTCTTTCATGGAAGATAATGCCATTGTTCATATCCTTAATTTCTGTCCAAGACCTTATCCAGATTTCTCAGAGATACTTCAGAGTCAATATGTCAAGATGGGAACATCCTATCTCTTCTACAATTTCACATTCATTTCAATGATTTCAAATACCAGCTATTTGCTGTGAGCACCAAATCTCTGCCTCTATCTGAGCTCTGTTTGCTAAGATCTATTGCTTTTCATCATGTGTACTTGGATACCTCAAGGATGTCTAAAACTCAGTAGGTTAAAATCTAAATGACATATTTCTTAACATCCATCTCTCACAAAAACAGTAACAGCAACAACAACAAAACCTCACAACTCACAAATTTCCTTGTTATTTTAAATGGCATCACTACCTTTTACCCAAGCTAGACAACTAGTTCACCCTTGATGTCACCTCCTCTTTCAACCCCTATATCCAATGTATCATCAATTCTACCAACTATCCCTATGAAATTCCCTGACTCAGCTTTGAATCCATCTATTTCCACAGCAAGCACTCAGGACACCATTGCTCCTGGCCTATATTCTTGTAACAGCATCCTGTCTTTTTCCTTGTCAACCCACTGGTCAAAATGTGTTTTCCAAAATAAAGATCCAACACGGCTCCAAACAAACTGTCCCAACTAAAACACTTCAGTGAATTTTATTTGCCCAAGGAGTAAGATTTAAATCCCAGAACATGTCCTCCAAGTTCTAGTTCTTTCAAAATCCAGGGGCTCTCTACTTCTCTCACATCTCTCTTGCTTGTCTTGCTTCCTTTCTAAGACATTAGAAAATTCCTTCAGATCCTGAAATGGGCTATGTTCTCTCCTGCTTTAGGATCTGTGCCTTCATTGATACTTTGAGCTGGAATATAGCAAAGCAAATAAATCCCATCATTTAGGTCTCAACTAATATAAAATGTCCTTGAAGAAACTTTTAGTGACCTCACTAATTCACATCCCTTATTTTATGTTTCTATGCACACAATAATTTGCCTCAAGACATTTTTCAGATCTTATTTACGTAGTTTTATTTATTTCTGATTAGTGTTATATCTTTTATTAGGCCTTTAAGCTTAATGAGGGTAGAACCATGTCTATTTTTCTCATCACAGTATCCTCAGCACTTAGCACAGTTCCTTGCTTAATGTAAATTCCTCTGAAGAGAGAAATGATGAACATAATCATGTTATTTGTATTATGTATGTGTAAAGTCTACCTGCTGCACTAGACAGAAGCTATGTAAAGACAGCAATCTAATTTGTCCAAAATTGTATCCCTAATTTCTAGTACAGTTATTGGCCTATAGAAGTTTTCAAGAATTATACTGAATGATTAAACTGGCTCTCCTCCATGACTTCCTAGCTCTGTAAGTGGCATCATAATTTAAATAGTTGCCTTGAAACTGTTTTTTTTTACTTAACTTTCACATATTTAATTAACCATAAAAATACCTATTCTAAATACTAAAAAAAAAGAAGAAGAAACACTTCCATGTATTGAATCTAGACCTCCATCATCTCACAAGTAAATTATTACAACAGCCACCTCTTGAAACACGTGTCACTCTAATCTCTCCATTACTCATCCTCTGAGGGAAACCTTCTAACCAAAATGTCTAAAATTGATACCTCTTATTTAAAATACTATATGTATGTATTACTATATTTGGCATCATATTATAATGTGTGAGTAATACTTAGCAACATCAAAAAATGACTGCACTGTAGCATTCAGTATAAAAATCAGGATACAGAACACATTTGTGGTAAGATCCCAATTTTGCTAAGTGAAGAAAATAATGTTTGTGTGCACAAGGGTATATATATGAAGAAGAGAAAAAAGAGGAGGTAAAGGAAGAGGAGACACAGCTTTAGACCACATAGTAAATGTGAACATCCCTGGATGATATAATTATATATAATTATCATTTTCTACTGTATAATATATAAATTTTCTACAATGAGCACATCTTCCAATTTCAATTTTGAAGAGAGAAACAAAAGGTCATTTAAAAGTCTCTGACTTCCCTGGTTTCTGAAACAGTTTAAGTCTCAAAGCATAACTAAAGTTATTAGCAAAGAATTATTAATAGAAAAACAATAAAGCCATTGGCCTGGCTTCGATGGACAGATCTGTCATGAATATATCATCCATGTTTATATTCCTTCATGAAAAATGCACTAATTCAAGGCCATGAATAGAATACATCAATATTTCATGGTGCTCTGCATACACAATGATGTTTATTTAAAAAATGAAGAATCACAATTCTTTGCCTTTGAACAAGTTGGAAACAACTTCTCTAGGACTAGTCTGTGAGCTGTTACGAGCTCAGGTACTTTCCTCTCTCCATGCCTTTGAAAGCACTGTCTCCATTCCTTGACTGCAGTGTCTCCCCTTCAAATGTTTCCTTGCATCCCCCTCATCTACCTGCAGCAAATAAGCTACCACAGAACTTATTACTCAGAGCTGCAATTACGCATTAGTCTCCTCCAGTGTTCTGTAACTTCCTTAGGAACCGTAACAGTGCTATTTTAGCTTGGGTATCCATTATTTAGCGAAATGCCTAAATAGATTTCAGTGGTGCTCATAACACTGTTGACTAAGTGGATTCAAAAGCTAAGAAGGTATATGTTTTATTAAAATAAATGAAGGATCATACATAAAGTGTGTATGTGTGCATATACAGGCACATACATACACTATTTTAAGCAATAAACTATTATAAAATAACCATTATTATAACCCAGTCAATTGTACTTAGGTGGAAAAAATTTGAAGTTTCTCTTAGTAAAAGATGGGACTTGATGTAAATGAAGAATTTGATTGAAATCCTGGTTTGATTTATTTAATAGTCTTTGGGTTACTGAAGGGAAGTTGAGAAAAGGGAAAGAAACAAAAATAATTGATGCTTACTCAGGACCAATTTTATCCAACTACGGAATTATCCGACATGCCTTTAATAATTTTATAAAAATTAAATTGGTAAGGATCTAATATTAAAAATACATTTATCTCAAAGTTTAAAAATTTTCCCTGACTTATGACATGGAACGTTATTTCCAAGAATGGTCTTAGTATCCCATGATACTATAAATAGTCTTTATTTTATATCAGCGCACAGTTTCTCAATATTTGATCATAATATAATTTTATCATTATTTTCTTTGAAGATTTTAAGGTTTTAAAGATTTATCTACAAAATAAGCTTCACTTATCATAAGCTATGGCTACTTTGTATACTTTTCTGTCATTTTAGATTTAAACAAAGGTTCATAATAATACTGTAAAATAACATACATCACTGCCATTGTTTGCGACACTAATGTGCAAATATATAAGCATGCAGAGAATTTTCCCTCGCTCACTTTAATGGTTGACTAAGTTCAGATGTCATGATGTACTCGAGTCTGATGCCCATCACACACTAGATTTAGTCAATCCAGGTATCTTAACTACCTAGACTGTGACAACAGTAAACACTGGATATACCAACACTGCTTCCTGAAATTCTAATGACATCATCAGTAATCAGTCTTAACTTAAACCAAACTATTGTTAAGTCCAGGCGCAATAAAATAAAGTATTTCTTTTATTTGCATCACTGGATATGGTACCTATGAGCCTTTCAAAAAGTTATGTTACTTAATAGATTTCTAGAAGTCTAGCACAACAGATTGGAAACCACAACTTAAATTTTTTTAATGTTGACTTATTTTTGATAGAGAGAGACAGAGTGCGAACAGGGGAGGGGCAGAGAGAGAGAGGGAGACAGAATCTGAAGCAGTCTCTAAGCTCTAAGCTGTCAGCACAGAGCCCAACACAGGTCTGGAACTCACAAACCACGAGATCATCACCTGAGTTGAAGTCAGATGCCTAACCAATTGAGCCACCCAGGTGCCCTGAGGAAACCACAATTTTAATAGTAGCATGCATCTTCATATCATTCTTTGGTTTAACAGAAAATGAACTTCCTTGTTTGAGAATTTATGAAAGACAGGTAAACCTTCAACAAATTCAAGCTAAGAACATTCTTGGAGATGATTAGATAACTTTAAAAAATGTATATATAACTACACACATATATATAAATACATACACACACACACACACACACACACACACACATAAAAAGCTAAATAGAAGATTAAGTAAAAACAGAACCCTCTTCTATTATTGTGGGATTTGTGGCTGTGAGTGTTTCTCCTGAAATACTGAAATTTGGTCGCTCTACTGACAGAAGATTTACTCATATCACTGTGAATATGATGTCGCCTGAAAACTAGAGAGAAGTAGAAGGCAAGGTAGTTTGAGAAGAACACTGGAATGAGAGTCAAAAGAAGAAAAAAAAAGTTTTC